>MDKI01208136.1:0-91968 GCA_005239505.1 Nicotiana paniculata | reverse complement strand
TTTTACTCAAAATAGGACCATTTTAAGAATTTCTACAGTTATAACAGCACAGAGACCTATTCGGGCATTATTTTAGACAGAGAAATTTTATGGGTCTCTACAAAAGCTATGTGTGAAACCTTCAAAATCAAGCATAAAAACTCCACAGCATACCGACCCCAAATGAATGGAGCCATGGAGACCGCCAACAAGAACATCAAGAAGATACTAAGGAATATGGTAGAGAATCACAACAATGGAACGAGAAGTTACCATTTCCTAATTAGGATACCATACCATAGTACACACGTCAACCGGGGCAACCCCTTATCAATTTCTCGACGGTACTGAAGTCGTCATCCCCGCCGAGGTAGAAATTCCATCTTTGAGAATCATACAAGAAGCTGAATTAAGTAATGCAAAATGGATAAGAAGCCGCTATGAGCAATTAGCTATCATTGGTGGGAAAATAATGAATGCAGTGTGTCATGGTCAGCTCTATCAGAACATATTGTTTCTTCCTCCTTAGGGGAACCAGAGATACTTGACATCACTTCTTTTTGTTTTTTTCTTTTGTTCTTTCTTTATTTTTCTTTGCCTTACCTTTTCTTCATTTCTTTTCTCTTTTTGTACTTTGATACAACTTTCAAACTCCTCGTCTCTCCCCCAAACTTATGTTATCGCCAATTGTTTCTCATGAGTGTTAAGGAAAGCTCGGGTACCAAGAGAGGGTCACTACAAAACGGGTAAAGGCTTGTAACATGGTTATCAAACGAGGAAGGCTTTAGGCTCAAAAAGGGTTGAATAGGGATAAAATAATTGGTGGCCCATGGAAAATTTCAAAACGGGTCTAGGAGAGCCTATAATCACTTCTCAAGCCAAGTAAAACTTAATATTTTGCCTAGAAACACATTCAGGGCAAGTTCTAGACCATTCACACGGGTACTTGGACCTGTAACAAAAATCTCACCTCTCACACAGCTAGATTGTTAAAGAGGATAGAGTCGAAGTCCCACAACAACTGTATTCAAGATTGAAAATCACTAATGGTTCAACTAAATCATTCGATGATTGCCTAAGTCAACACAAGAGTCACAAGGTCACTAACTAGATCCATTTCTTTCCAAGAACTTATTTTTAACAATAAGCGTGTAGTTAAGTGTGTTGGTACCAAGTGGGGCATGCTTGACCCTTTTATTCATTATTACAACTATTTTTACCTAAACATCAAAAACGGACTCAATCCTTAAGAAGTTTGTCACGCCATCCATCTTTGGGAAGAGTCACCCGGTTCACACAAAAACCAACTTTGGAAAGAATCGTGGCATTAAGAAAAACAAAGGCTTATTGATCACTTAAACGTAAAAAGAAGATATTAAAGTAAATAAGAAGCTAAACTACTAAGAAATAAAATAAAGAAACTATGAAGTAACTACTGAAAGCAAAAATGAATATACAAACCGAGAATGGGAAAGAGAATATATACTTCAATAGAGAGGGAGGAATATATACATAATAAAAAATAAAATAAAGATAAAAAGAGAGTATTATGTTATTACAGGACAATGTCATATCAAATCAATCAAAATAGACCACCCCCCTGAATAAGAATAAGCATTGTCCTCAATGCTTAACAAAAATCAAAATAAGGAAGGGTAGAGAGTAGAGAGAACTCCTTATGTGGTCTTAGTGTGCACAACAGCATCACCACCCTCAGGCTCTTCCAACTAGATCTCATCATCCTCTGCTCGGGGAGTAATGGGGTTGGTGAACATCTGTAGCACCTCCTCAGGAGTGTGGGAAGCAAGGTCTGGCTCGTCAGACTAGCTAGTTGGTACCACTGGTGCTGCTGGTGCTGCTGGATCTGTTGGTACTGATGGATATGTCGCCATCAGTAAATCAAATGGAAGATCACCAACTGCTGCTATCTTGGTCACCTCACGTCTCAACTTGTCCACTTATTTCATCGAGGCCTTTGATTTCCTCATCTTCTTCACCTGTTTACCCAACTCCTCAATAGCTAACCCATGTGACACCAATGTATCCATGATGGTCTTCTAATTTTACAAGATCTTCTTCAATGTTTCCTCCACTGACAGATGAACCTGTGGTGCTTCTAGGGTAGAAGACTGTGCTGCAACAACACTGGATATGTTAGACAGCTTTACAGTAGCTGTCTGCATCCGGTTGTTGAGACTCACCAATGTCTGGGAGACTCGCAGCGCAGTGAGTGGATAAGTGGATGAGGAAGGCACTGATACTGATGCTGGTGGCCCTGAAGATAGAGGTGGTGGCATGAGAGCTGTCTCAGTGGAAGGCCCCGTTGCTGTGGAAGGTATGGAAGCTGTAGAAGGCATAACAGCTGAATCTGGAACCACCATTGATGGCTCATTATACTGGCATACGGTAGAAGTTGACTTACCATTGAGCTTCGGGTTCCTAGAATCCTTCAAAGAATACCAGGATAAGGGCTTCTTATCCCGAACCTTTGTATTAAAGCTCATGGGTTCCACCCCCGCATCCGTGAGATACTCCGTGAGGGTTTTGAGATACGGGTAAGAGCTCTCTCCCTGTCTAATAACCACTGACATGTTGGCCGACATGATGGAACCCACATTTATTGGGTACCCGGTCATGATAGAAGCCACTAAGACTGCCCGGGAGATTGGAAGATTGTTCTCATCTTGGATCGGGTCTATGCGGCTGCACACGAATGTTTGCCACCCTTTTGCTTCAAAGTTAAGGGTGGCCCGTGCAATAGGAACCCCTGCTGTTATCCATGGTGGTGGTGGTCCTGGAGCTGCCAAGACCTCTGCTAACCAAGGGCGAGCTGCATCACCCATTGAAAACTTTTCCAAGTACTGAACTGGCTCCACCTCGTCAAACCCTGAGTAGGTGTTCAGAGTGCTTTGATCAAATCGAACCTTCAAGTTTCTCACCTTGGTAAGTTTAGTACCCTTCTTGATATGTTCCACATTGGCAAAGAACTATCGTACTAAATGCTCGTTGGCATCCATAACACTCTGAGTGAACCAGGTCACCCTTTTCTCTCCCTGAATTGTTTATCCACATTTGGATTCAATCTATCCAAATCTTTTAACAGAAACTGTCGCTCAAGTCTGAGCGATATCTGGGGCCACAACTCTCTGAATTTTGTAAATGATGTCAGGCTCACGAATCTGTCTTCCCAGACCTCCTTCTTTTTCGACCTCTCTAGGATGGCCACTCTAGTGTCACCCTCTCTACCATCATTTGGAATATCATCATCATCATCCACTGCGACTGGTGCAGCGGGAGTGTGTGTATAGGAGGGTTCTGAGCCTTGGCTGCCTTCATCCAAACCCTCAGAAAAACTTGCTGAGGTGGATGGTTCATTGCGGAGTTGGTATCTCCCAGAGAACTGTGGTGGTTGAGATTGGTACTCAGGTTGTGCCTATATAGAGTGGCCCTTAGAAGCTTCCCTAGACGGGACATAATAACTTGATTCAGCAGGCTATGTGGCCCTGCCTCTCCCCGCGGTGGTTGGCTTCTTTTATATTCCTTTTTGCACTGCAATTGGTTGAGTACCCCTGCCTCGGCCTCGGGAGGGTTCACCCCTCCCTTTAGATGTATCACCACGACCTCTTGATCGAACCTTGTCTACAATACAAAGCAACATGAGTAAGTTAAAGTTCAAAAATAGGCTATAAAAAGTTGCAGACAAAACCGTATGCAAAGGTAAAGGTGCGGTCCTCATAATTCTGAGTGGCCACAGAATGCCTTGTGCGGACCGCATACTTTTAAGTGCGGCCACATAATTTAAGTGCGGACCACACAATTATGAGTGTGGCCGCATAATTCCAGGCCGAGTAATACCAGTTTCTGAAGTTTGGATCTGCGGTCGCACAAATTTTTCTGCGGCCGCAGATCATTTTCTGCGGACCGCACAATTTAGAGTGTTGTCCGCACCATGGATGCGCAGACTTGCCCTAAAACTAAGGATGTACGGACCGCACAATTTTATGGGCGGCCGGAGAATTCAAAATCCCACGATAGTGAACTTGGTTTTAACAATTTTAGCACAATTTGGACATGGTATTTACAATATAGACATGGTACATGATTTACCCAACCCGTAATGATTACATATGAAGTTACCCACACAACTTTAAGCACACATGATGAATTATCTGACATTTAGTCCTAAAAATAACTATACTAATTAAGAACAAAAAACTAAGAAAATTGAAAAATTTAAACATGAATTGAACAAATGATGAAAGATGTAGGGGAGAATCTAGGATGATGAAATGAGTGTGATGTTTGAAACAGTTTTTGTGCACTTTGCTTGTATAGGTGTCGAGAGTTCAAAGTGCGTAAATTTTGGAACAGTGAGAGGAGGGCCTATTTATAGGTTGACCAACTTAGGTCAAAATATGCAGCTGAGTGCGGCCGCACAATTTGTGTGCGGTTTGCACTCATTACCTGATGCTAGTGAAGATCTATGGTCCGCAAAAAATTGGGTGCGACCGCAAATATTTGTGCATACCGCACAATTCCAAGTGTGGCCGTTGATTGGAAATTTCTCTGCAATTGCAAACTTCAGATTGTTTGCATTTTTGGGTCTTTAGTTGTGTGGCTGCACAACAAATTGTGCAGCCGCTAATTCCTTTCTGCTGTGGCAATCAAGATTGCACGGTCCACACAATGAATGTGTGGTCCGAACTTTTTTGAAACTTAGCCATTTTTTCGAGCATATTTCCTGCAAGGCACACTGATTCCTGCAATTCACTTCAAAACGAGTTAGCACAAGACAAAACCTATCTAATAAAGAAGAAAAAGAAAAAAAAAAAAAGAAACATGGGTTTCCTCCTATGAAGCGCCTGATTTAACGTCGCAGCACGACGTAGATTACCATCAATCACTTGAAATGAATCAATGTCACGACGTGGCATCAACGTTTTCCAAATAATGCTTCACCCAGTGACCATTGACTTTAAACACCTCATCATTTTTATTCTTCAAGTCTAATGTGCCAAGGTTTGTCACATTCACAACCTCAAACGGACCACTCCATTTAGACTTCAACTTGCCCGGAAACATTCATAACTGAGAATTGAGCAACAACACAATATCACCTTCTTTGAACTCCTTGTTCCGAATGTACTTGTCATGGAGGTACTCATCTTCTCCTTGTATAAGGAAGAACTTGTATATGCATGGTACCGGAATTCATCAAGCTCATTCAATTGTGCCACCCTTAAGTTGGTGGCGACATTCCACTCATGATTAAGATTCTTTAATGCCCACATAGCCTTGTGCTCAAGTTCCACGTGAAGGTGACAAGATTTCCCGAACACCAACCGGCATGGAGACATCCCGATCGGTGTTTTGTAAGCCATCCTATAAGCCCATAGAGCATCATCAAGTTTTTTTGACCAATCCGTCTGGTTGGCATTCACTTTCTTTGAAAAAATACTCTTGATCTCTCGGTTAGAGACTTCCACTTGTCTTCTTGCTTGAGGGTGATAGGGGGTCGAGATTTTGTGAGTGACACCATACTTGGTGAGTAAGGTATCAAAATCGTTGTTGCAAAAGTGTGATCCAACATCACTTATAATGGCCCTTGGAGTACCAAATCTTGTAAAGATGTTCTTTTTTAAAATGCCACCACACTTCGAGCTTCGTTGTTGGGTAGAGCAACGGCCCCAACCCACTTCGACACATAGTCCACAACTACCAAAATGTAGGTGTTCCCACAAGAGCTTACGAACGGTCCCATGAAATCAATGCCCCACACATCAAAAATGTCAATTTCCAAGATGGTGGTGAGGGGCATCTCATTTTTCTTAGAAATCCCACTGGCCATTTGACATTCATCACAACGCTTGACTAAATCACTTACGTCCTTGTATAGAGTAGGCCAATAGAATCCACAACTCAACAGTTTTGTCGTTGTTCTCGCTCCACCATGGTGACCACCATATGGTAAAGAGTGGCAAGCCTCAAGAATTTCCACTTGTTCTTCCTCTGGCACACATCGTCGAATCACACCATCAGTACAAATCCGAAAGAGGTACAATTCATCCAAATAGTAGTCAAGGCAATACCGTTTTGGCTTCTTCTTTTGGTTTGAAGAGAACTCATTTGGTACAATACCACTCACAAGATAATTTGATAATTCGGCGAACTATGGCATCTCATTCATTGAAATGGCTAGAAGTTTCTCGTCGGGGAAGATATCATTTATCTCAAGGCCGTCATGTGGCCTCCCCTCCTCCTCCAAGCGAGACAAGTGGTTCACCACTAGGTTTTCACTGCCTTTTGGTCTTGAATTTCTAGATCGAACTCTTGCAATAAAAGAACCTACCGCATTAACCTCGCCTTTGAATCTTTTTTGCTCATTAAGTACCAAAGCGCCGCATGATCAATGTGGACAATCACCTTTTTACCCATCAAGTACGGGCAGAATTTCTCCATAGAAAAGACAATAGCAATGAGCTCTTTTTCGGTCACCATGTAATTGACTTGGGTATCATTCACGGTCTTACTAGCATAGTAGAATGGATGGAAGATTTTGTTGATACGTTGCCCCAAAACTGCTCTGATCGCCACATCACTTGCGTCACACTTGAGCTCAAAGGCAAGATCCAATTTGGTGCGGTAATAATAGGAGTAGTTGTCAATTTGAACTTGAGGAATTCAAATGCCTTCATGCAATCCTCGTTGAAATGGAATTTGGCATCCTTCTCCAAAAGCTTACACAAGGGGTTCACCACTTTGGAAAAATCCTTGATGAAACGACGATAGAACCCCACATGGCCCAAGAAACTCCTCACTCCCTTCACAGATACAGGGGGTGGAAGTTTATAAATCACCTCTATTTTGTCCTTGTCAACCTCAATACTATTCTTTGAAATTTTGTGTCCAAGGATAAGGCCTTCCTCGGCCAAGAAGTGACACTTCTCCCAATTGGGTACCAAGTTCAACTCTTCACGTCTTGCCAAGACCTTATCCAAAATTTTCAGGCAATCATCAAAAGAATTCCCGACCATGGAAAAGTCATCCATGAAGACATCAAGAAAATCCTCCACCATGTCGGTGAAGATAGCCATCATACACCGTTAAAAAGTCGTCGAGGCATTTCATAACCCAAATGGCATCCACGAGAATGCGAAAGTACCGTAGGGACATGTGAAAGTAGTCTTCTCTTGGTCCTCCGAAGCAATAAGAATTTGATTGTAACCGGAATATCAATCAAGGAAACAATAGAAAGCACGGCCGGACAACCTATCAAGCATTTGATCAAGGAAGGGAAGTGAGAAATGATCTTTCCTTGTGACTTTGTTGAGATTGCGATAGTCCATACACAATCTCCACCCGGTCACCGGTCTTGTAGGAATCAACTCGTTCTTCTCATTCGTAACCACATTCATGCCCCCTTTTTAGGGGACACATTGCACCAGAGAGGTCCATCAACTATCAGAAATGGGGTAAAAAACCCCGGCATCCAACCACCTTATGATCTCCTTCTTGACCACCTCTTGCACTACTTCATTTAGTCTCTTTTGATGTTCAACAAAGGGTTTGGTATCCTCCTAAAAAATAATCTTGTGCATGCAAAAGGCGGGGCATATACCCCAAATATTTTCCAATGTGGAGTCTACCTGCACGTTAGTCAAACAAGAGAATGAATAACTGGTAAAAGTAGAACAACGGCCAAGGAATTCATACTTGAGATGTGGAGGCAATGGATTTAGCTCCAAAGTGGGAGGCTACTCGATTGAGGGCTTTGTTGGAGGGGTCTTGCGGTTTTCAAGATCCAAGGACAATTTTCGGGGTTCATAAGTGTAAGACCTCATTCCTTGCAATGCATTCACACATTCCACATAGACATCCTTCTCAACATCATCATCAATATTCACATTGGTCACCAAATCCACAAACGAACAAACTTCATTGCTATTCGGTTGCCTCATAGATTTGCACACATGTAAAACCACCTTTTCATCACCCACCCTAAAGGTGAGCTCACCGGATTCCACATCAACAAGAGCCTTTCTCGTAGCAAGGAAAGGTCTACCCAAAATAATAGGCACCTCATAGTTTACTTCACAATCAAGAATCACAAAGTCCGCTGGGAGGATTAACTTATCAACACGGACCAACACATCATTAATAATACCCAATGGTCTCTTCATAGTACGATCCGCCATTTGTAGCCTCATAGAAGTGGGTATTGGTTGCCCAATCCCCAACGTTTTGAAAATCGAGTAGAGAATCAAGTTGATGCTCGCCCCTAGATCACAAAGAGATTTGGCAAAGTCAGTGTTTCCAATGGTACAAGGGATTGTGAAAACATTAGGATCTTCCAATTTAGGAGCCATTGAGTGCACAATTGAACTAACTTGATGTGTCATCTTTATAGTCTTACAATTCATCGACCTATTGTTTTTCACCAAATCCTTCATGAACTTTGCATATCTGGGAGTTTGTTACAAAGCCTCAACCAATGGCACATTAATAGATTAGCTCTTCATCATGTCAATGAACTTCTTGATTTGGTTCTCGCCATTTTTCTTGGCAAGCCTTTGAGTGTATGGAGGAGTAGGCCTTGGCATTGGTGCCTTAGGATTTGGAACTACCGGTTCCGGTATGTCAACAATGTGTTCCCTAGACGGGTTCACTTCTACTTGAGTCTCCTCCACATTTTCAACAATATCAATTCTCACTTCATCATTTTCTTGTTTGGAATATCATCTTCTTGAATCACTTGTTCATCATCCATAATTTTTCTTTGACTTGAGGTGGTTTCATCCCCACCTTCTCCACTCGTTTTAGTCATGGGCATGGCATGTCCCGTGTTGTTCCCGCGCTTCGGGTTCACCACCGTGTTACTTGGTAGTGCCCCCTTAGGATGATTGTTCCAAGCTTGCGAGATTTGACCCATTTGAACTTCCAAATTGCGAATTGAGTGTTGTGAGATCCTAGTTGAGCATCAGAGTCGTCATTCTTCTCCATTATTTGTTTGAACATGTTCTCAATTCTCCCCATCTCATTGTTTGAATAGCTAGGCCCGTGAGAAGGATAATGAGGCAGGTTGCTTGGTTATTGATACATCGGGGGCCTTTGAAAGCCCGACCCCCGATTCCCTTGGTTATTCTTCCAACCCCCTTGTTTGTTGCTTCCCCAATATCGTTGATTTTTGCCACTCCAATTGGCTTGATTGTTTTGATTTTTCCAATTACCTTGGTTGTTACCACCACTCCAATTTCCTTTGTTGTTTGAGTTCAATTCCCTTGATTACCTTGAGATCGCCATTATTCTTAATTCGGTCCTTGAGAGTTGTTTCTTTGCCCTTGGAAGTTTTTCACATATTGCTCTTCCTCCTATTGTTCATTTTAGGATTCATCTTGGTCAAACTCACTATCTTCTTACACATATTGTTCTACACGGTTTTGAACTTGTTGACCCTTTTGCCTTCGATTGTTCACCACAATGACCCTTTTGATTCATTGTGGTGGTCAACTCGGCAATTTCTTTGCCATGGTCATGTAATTATTTATGTAGGTGAATCACATTAAGATCAACTTGAGGAATATTTTCTCTAATTTTCCATGCCGATGAAGTACCCGCCATTTCAGCTAAGATCTCACAAACTTCGACATATGGTGTTTTCATGAAATTTCCACCGGCAAGTTGGTTGACCATGAATTGATTAGTAGTATTGATCCCCCTATAGAAAGTTTGTTGAATCGTAGCCTCCGTCGAGTATACGATGTAATAAGCTCGCAGCTTTATAAAAGTCAGATGGTCCTTCCTAAGTGCTACAACGAAAGACTAGTCGAGGAAATAAGAAAGAAGGCTTTAACCTAAGCACATTGACCTAAAGAGGAAATGGTCTTGTAACAACACTCTTACTACAACATTGTACGCACTCCATAACAAAGTGGCACCTATCGTGGCTAATGAACGGGAGAAAAAAAAATTCAAAAGGTTATATTCAAGATCATGTGGATTGTATGGAATTTAAATATGTGTGCGTACTAGGATAAGTCAAGTATTCATGCACCAAGTGCAGAACGAACATGGAAAGTAATTATTTACATTTAAAGGAAGTTGAGATGGAACGAAAGGAACTATTCGATCAATGATCCAGAGTTAGTTAAGTTATGAACTCACTTAAGAGTTTGGAGTATTATCCATGCAGCATATATGTTGACAATCATACAACCGTAGAAGACTCCAGTATAAGTTAAAAGAAACAATTGAGTCCAGGTCAAAGACAAATGATTGAATTGTTAGAAGATTGTATCATAGATATTCCATAGCGTTCATGAAGGGCTAAAGCAATAACTAATTGCCATGAGTCACATATCGAAATATAGCTTAAGCCTACATAAAGGCTGATTAGAACGAAGAAGAAACTAAAGAGTTACATCAACCAAGTAAATCAGGAGTCTGATTATTAAACCCAAAAAATTATAGAAATTGTGATTAAGAACATTGCAGACTTACTCTAATATCAGAGGTACAAGAGAGATAGTACAACAACCATATTCTATAACAGCTTTACGATAAAGATAGTTAGAAGAAGTACCTGCCTCATAAGAAGTCAGTATGAAGCTCCCACCGGATTGTGTATGCACCAGAGGTGCAAGTATTATAATAGCTCTTCAAGTTTTGGATGTGAATTATACCTATGTGGCAGGAAGGCTATGAAAGAGATAAAAGATGTGATGCGATATTTTAAGGAAAATAAGGTAAAGGTGAACAACATACGAAATACTCAAATGCTGAAGGTTGTGAATAGACCATACTTCAGACAAAAGGCTAGAGGCGCTGGGATTCAGTATCCAGGAATGATAGCACCTTCATTAGTGGCATACCTTCCATCCTATGTTTCTAGGTACCGAGAGATCTAGCCAAAAGAGTAAAGAAGAGTTAGAGACGATGTGATGTCTCGGTTGATGTTCCGGAATAACATAAGGAAATCTATGGTGCAAGCAAGCTGAAGGAGGGTTGCGAATAGTATAAATATATAGGTATAGGTCGCAAGCTAAAGTGTAGTAAAGAGGCAAGGTTTGATGATAGGAGTAACGATGAGAAAGGGAGAGTGAGAAAGTGACGAGAATGGATAAGTCCTTGGGATTAAGCCCATGAAAACAAGAGAGTTAATGTTTTCTCTAAGATGTAGAAAGTTCAGTATATCCTGAATAAACTCAAAGGAGTCTAAGACTAATAGCATTGGAAGAGATGAAATGCTGCCTTGATAATAGAATAAGGGTGTAATTGTGATAGATAAAGGATGACGTTTGGGCCTTCGATAAAGTTATGATTTGAAGAAAAAAAGGGGGATGCCATAAGTTGTACGGGATTAGAATAACCCCCATAGAATGAATCACGTTGGGATGCTATGAAATACGGTTATGAATGCATGGTATCTCCCCTAGGTGGATCAGTCTAATCATTTCAGATGTTCCCCGATGAGACGTGAGCCCTAGCGGCAGTGTTACGTAAAAGGTCAAGTTATCGTTATTAAGGTGAATCAACAATGGATGGATAAAAGTTACAAAGTATGAGATGAGATTTAGACCATCATTCTTAAGATGAACAGTAATGAAGAATCATTAAAGGACTTAGACTTATACATATAGGATAATCAACAAGACTAACATGGAGTTTGGTAGAATACCTCAGTAACAATAAATCAAAGCAAGAGTTACAGTATAGTATGACCTGCGTAGATGCAGTAAAGTCATACGGATGGATGAACACATCTATGAAATAAGGTATAACACTATTCATAAGTTTGACAAAAACCTAGTGAAGAACTTCAGTATAGCCATAGATGCCCAGAGGGACATCTTGTTAAGCTCTGTATATGTTTACAAAATGAGGCCTAGAGATTGGCTAAAAACTGGAGGAAAAAGGAAAGAAGAGTCGCATAGGCGCACTTACAAGGTCAGAGTCGTACAGAATGCATAATGGAAGGTAGCAACAATTACGAGATTGGAAGGATTCCGACCACAAGTTGTGGCGTGAGAAAGAGGCCCAGAGGAGGGAATGCCTTGGCCTTTGGAATTATTCACAGAATGGTTGCCTAGATGGAAAGGAGAGTACTAAAGTATTCGAAAGATATAATTTATGAAAATGATAAGTGCATCAATAAACATTCGAGGAAGAATGTTCCAAAGCGAGGAATGATGTTACACCCCATGTTTTCCTACGTCAAAGTATGCATAAGTGAATTGATGAATGCTCGGAATGATATTATTTGGAGAGTATAAGAATTATGCTATTTAAAACAAGTGATAAGTAAATTCGTGAAGGCGAAAGGGTGAGAAAATCGAAGGAAAAGGGTTTCATCGAAGTTGGAGATAAAATATGGTCCAAGCTATAATACCCCGTATTTATGGACTTGTGCCCTATAATGTACCACATACCACATGACCATTATAGTAAGGTGTATAAGGTGTGTTAAAAGTGAGTAGTATTTTAAGTAATTTGAGAAAATTCTTAAATTATGTGGGTAATTGATTAATGATTGGATTAGTGGGTAATTACCAAGTTAATTAAGAAATTGGTAATTAACTAAGACATTTGGATAAAATTCTTGAAGCCCAAACGTGGAAAGAAACCTTGCCAATTGATGACTCTTAAAGTCAATGGATAAGGTGTCATTTTGAAGGCTTAGTCATCACCTTAGTGGGTGCCACACCCACTATGGTATAAGATCTCTAATTTATTTAAGAGAGATTCATACAAATTTGCAATGGTAACGCGAGGCTTCTAAAAAATCACAAATTAAATATGGTCATATGCAGCAAGGTAAAGGTCTTGAGAAAAAATTCATATGAAATTATACTGCGTAATAGCAAACGGATTTTACAATTTTAAGGGAGTACAGTGCAATCCTTCTCAATAATATCTTACGGATTTTCCCCTACTTCGATCCGCTGTTACGTGTTATTGCAATTGATGTGTGTTATAGGAATTGTCAAGATAATCGACTCAGGTATGTTAAGGCTAAGCCCTTCCTTCATTTTGTCATGATCTTGTAACTACATGAGTTTGATAACAAGGCATACAGAGAAGTTCATATGCCCGAATTTATATACATTATCCTAGTCTCATAAATTACAGTATTTTCACTTATCGGGACTTTATATTCAGTTGAGTATTGTCTTCTTCCAGTCAAGAGAGAGGAGTTTCTATATATATATATATATATATATATATATATATATATATATATATATATATATATATATGCAGTACTACATTATTTTCACCACCATCGAGCTATAATCGTTGGGCAAGCCCCTATTGGGAAACTTTAGATCAGATGATAAGTTATATATCGAGCCTACTATGACCGACGCCTATGAGCGAGCCTAGAATGGCCGAGATACAGAGCCTAGTATGGTCGATCACCTATGAACGAGCCTACTACGGCAGAGCAGTTATATATACTGAGCCCTATAAGGTCGGACAACTATTTTACTTACTATATTGAGAGAATTGAGTCAGCATCAACAGGTAAACATTTCTTCAGATTATCTTGGACTTCCAGCTATTTTCAGTTATTATATTATCAGTTCAGTTTCAACATTCAATTATTCTGTTGCCTTACATACTCGGTACATTATTTCGTACTGACGTCCCTTTTCTGGGACGCTTCATTTCATTCCTGCAGGTATAGACAATTAGTTTTACAAGCTCTCATAGTAGACGAGGTTAGCATTTAGCGAAGGATCGGTAAGACTCCACCTTATTTGGAGTGTAGCTGAGTCTATGAGTCATCGTGTCAGGATTTTACTACAGACTTATGGGTAGGCAAGTACGCTATCTCATTTGACGTCTAATACTCTTAGAGGCTTTGTAGATAGAGGCTCATTTTGTATAGTATGTCAGAGGCCTTGACGACCCATGTGTATTCATGTTTTAAGAAGGATGGTTCATTTATAAGTGCTTTCCCACTTATGTTATGGCCATGTTGGCCCACTTACCATTGACAGTACGAATAGAAAGATATATTACGTTGATACTCGATTTTAGTAAGACCTCGGGTTCCCATCGTTCCCCTTCAGTTTGGGTCGTGACAGGGATCCAACTCATATTTTCGAGTAGAAGTACTCTACGCTCAGGTCGTTTTATGTAGCTTAACCAAGGTAGAACCTTTTCTCCTAGGGGATCTAGCTCATATTTCGTGGTAGAAGTACTCTTCGTCTAGTCTTGATTTTGGTAGCTTTACCCAGGCAGAACACTTTCTCCTAGAGGGACCCAGCTCATATTTCCGTAGACAAGTACTCTTCGCCTAGGCTTGTTTTTCGTAGCTTAACTCGGGTAGAACCTTTTTACCTAGAGGGATTTAGCTCATATCATTAATATAGGGTACCAACCCCTAGTTACATTCCTTTTCAGTAATACAAGGTACCAACCCCTGGTTACATTTATTTTCAGTAGTACAAGGTGTCAACCCCTAGTTACATTCCTTCATAGTAATACAGGGTGCCAATCCCCGGTTACACTTCTTTTCAGTAATAAAGGGTTCCAAC
This sequence comes from Nicotiana paniculata, assembly GCA_005239505.1. NCBI lineage: Eukaryota > Viridiplantae > Streptophyta > Magnoliopsida > Solanales > Solanaceae > Nicotiana > Nicotiana paniculata. The sequence continues at coordinate 77,449 of MDKI01208136.1, read as the reverse complement.
CGCTTATTACATTTCCTTCTAGTAATACAGGGTACCAACCCTTATTACATTTTCTTTTAGTGATACAGGGCGCCAATCCCTGGTTGCATTCCTTCCTTTCAGTAATACAGGGTACCAACCCCTGGTTACATTTCTTTTCAGTAATACTGGGTGCCAACTCCTGGTTATATTCCTTTTCAGTAATATAGGGTGTCAATCCCTAGTTACACTTCCATTAAGTAATACAGTGTGCTAACCCCTGGTTACATTTTCTGCTAGTAATAAAGTTTACCAATACCTGGTTACATTTCCTTTTAGTGATACATCGCGCCAACCCCTGGTTTCATTCCTTATATTTAGTAATACAGGGTACCAACCCCTGGTTACGTTTTCTTCCTAGTAATACAGGGTGTCAACCCATGGTTACATTCCTTCTTAGTAATACATGGTACCAATCCCTAGTTACATTTATTCTCAGTAATACAGGGTGACTACCCCTGGTTACATTTCCTCTCAGCAATACAGGGTACCAACCCCTAGTTACATTTCCTTTGTGTAATACAGAGTACCAATCCATAGTTACATTTCTTCCTACTGATACAGGGTGCCAACCCCTAGTTACATTTCCTTTCAGTAATACATGTTACCAACCCCTAGTTACATTTCCTTTAAGTAACATAGGGTACTACATCCCCTGGGTACATTACTTTATTCCAACATAGGGTACGATATTCTCTAGTAGCATCCTAGAAAGACACAAGCCCCTTTTTATTGTAAATACATGGTACTACATTCCCTGGTTGCCTCCCTTCTTCTTAACATAGGGTATTGCATCCCTTATTATTAAGAAAAAAAAAATTAAAAAAAAAATCCTATTTCCTTTTCAGTTCTTTATTCTGCAATAGCAAAGATAGTTTATTGTATTTTTAATAACCCACAAACTTTTTTTAGTGCAAACTGGGGCAAAATTTTTTTGGCTATGTTTGTTTGTGCCGACTTGTTGGTTTTTTTGCAAAGCACAAATTGGAGGTGCACAAATAAGATTCTAGCTCTTGCCAGAGAAAGTTGAACGTTTGATCTCAATACCAGCCACAACCTGCTTTGACATAATGCATACCGAGACATAGGGTCTCATGATCCATCATCTCATCATCTGATCAAGAAACAAGTCAGTGAGAATATTTCATTCTGTTACATCGAGAACATCAAGTTTCATTCTAAAGTCAGTGGGGGAAGCAAGTAAAGAATCAAGAAAAGATTCCAGATGGCATTTAGATAGAAATTTTGTAGCTCTTAGATTTCAAGAGTATGTAGTTTTCTTTTTATTTTGATGTAATAGTAGGAATCGCGGACAATAATCTCAACAGAATTTCGCTCGAAATCTCCATCTAACCATACTCTTTAGTCATTTTTCACTAGACCTACACATGACCTAATTCCCATGTAACCTGGGATATGTAGGCAGCCTAAACCAAGGCTCGATCACAACCTCTTCTTTTCTCTTCGTTTCCTTTTTAAATAATAGGGAGGTCAAAAATCAGTCACCTTGTTCATTTTCTTTGTCTAAAAATTCTTCATGTTTTCGTGCAAAGAGAGGCATGCTGTGAACAACTAATTTTTTACCACTCCCGAATTCGATACTATTTTTAGTGTAAATATTTCTTTTAGATCTAATTTTAATATTTTGAAATTTTATTTTACTCTAAATAGGTCTTATTTGAAAAAAATAATAATTAGAAAGCGACAAAAATATTCACCTTCTTTGAATATAACTATTTACAAGAGAAAAAAATGAAAAAAAAATATTTAGTTTCTTTTAATTAAATTTTTTATAAGTAAGCTATGATATTTTTTTAGTGTCATTTAAATTATATGTAAATAATTATATTTCTTATATTTTCTTAATCTAAAGCTAGTTGGTTAACATTCTAATCTTACTATTTGAATTTAACTTCACTTCTAAAGGAATACAAAAACAAAAAAATAAAAGAGGCATAATCTCACATAAAGACCCTACCACTCATAATCCCCTTTTTCCCCAACTCCCTCACGTATTCTCTGCAAATCCTAACTCCCTCATACCTCACGTCTCACTTTTCCCACTCATCTCACTACTCCCTCACATCGCTTTACACTAGCACACACTCATGTCTCATCCTCTGCTTCACTTTAAATCTCACATTACATAGTCCAAATTGAAGAGGAAGATAAAGCAACTACTATTCTTCTTCTTCACTAAAAAAAGGAACAAAAATATCGAGAGCAAACGAGCTGGAAAAAACAGGGGGATTTGAGAAAACAAAAAGAGGAGAGGAAAAACCTTGAGAGCAAAAACAGGGAGGGATCAAGACAACCAGAAACAACCCCAACATTATCTTCTTCCTCCATAAATATCCCAACCTAAAACCACCATGAAAGAACGTTAGATTTAGCCATTTTTTACATCAGTTTTACTTAAAACTCACCTCAAAACACCTTGAAACCCAGCTGCCATAGCCACCTAAAACCATCAATCTCCAGCCTTCAAACCTAGCAAAGAATAGCCCAAAATCGAGTTTAAATCCCTCACCAAAAATGCCACCAAGTCATCCCCAAAACCTCCCTAAAACCAGCCCAAATGAAGCTCCAAAATGTAGCTAGAATAGTACTGAAATTAAGAACAAAACTGACCCCAAACCATCCCCAAAATAGCTATGTTACTGCTGGAAAATCAACCACAAAATAGCCTTGAAACACCTCCATAAGGTCATCAAAATACTCTCGAAATATCAACCCAAAACCATCGTCGAACTAGACCTCAAACCATTCCCATTCGGGTTTAGATGAGGCATCCGATTCAAGGTTTTTTGTTTGTGGATCTGATTAATCGTGGAGGCTCGACATTCGATGCTGCATTATCTAGTTTTCTTGGAGGTTTTTGTTTATAAATATGTTGAAGAAGGTTTGCTTGAAGGTTCGTTTTCTTATTTCATTGGGTTTTTTTAATTCATGTGTCACGACCCAAAATCCATTAAAGATTGTGATGGCACCGGACACCACTATCGGCAAGCCAAGATTAAATACATAAGTTTGTTCTCATTTTAATAATTTAGAAATTACAATTTTTTTCCTTTAATTAAACAGTAAAAGATGAAATTTAAAGAGTGAAGAGTAAGATTTTACAACAATTTCAATACAGTGTAACCCATAATTGCCCAAAAATCCAGTGTTACTAGTGCATGACCATCATCTAATAATTTTAAATAAAATACAGCATCTGTCCGGAATATAAATTGCACAGGAGAAATACAAATACTCTGAAGGAGACTCTGCTGGTTGCGGGTCGTGATATGGAGTGCAGCTCACCTAAGTCTTTGTATTCATACACGCCTCTGCTCTCACAAGGCCGCTAAATATAAAGGCACCTGCACAAATGTGTAGCAAGTGTAGTATGAGTACGTAAGTCAACGCGTACCTAGTACATATCCCGTCTAACCTCGAAGAAGTAGTGACGAGGGGTTGACTCCGACAATCAGTATGGGCTATAAATAAAAGGCCGATATTATAATTAAACATGAATTATATGAAGTAGCTGAAGACTCAATAATCAAGAAGTAAGAAAATATATCTTTTATTATTTAGGAAATCTCTCTCTGGTTTTGTCATTTAATAATTTATATCTTATGCCAATGAAGCAATATCAATTGTAATTTAGTTCCGAAGATCCAAGTCATGCTGAGAACGTACGACCCGATCCAACATATAAATATAAACTGTGCACTGTCGAGGGTCGAATGACGCGAACCATAGATGCATCTATTAACCTGCCGAGGCGATCAACCGCTCCCATGAGAGTAGTGGAAATTTACTCCGCTCGTGAAATTTAAATTGCGAAGCGGTTGCACATAGATTTCTCAAGTTATTAGAATATTCCTCAATTCTTTTCAATAATGCAAACTTTAAGTGAAAAACTTCCAAATCTCGAAGTCCTCAATTTCAACTCATTTCAAGGAAATTAATTAACACAATCAAATAATAGTATCAACAAGGCATGGTGTAAAGCTAAAACTACCCAAACATCGGCATAATTAGTAGCTATGTACGGACTCTCATCACTTCGTGCGTATGTAGCCCCCGCAAGTAAGAGTACACATAAGTTCATTTCACGTATGGGGTTATTTCCCTCTTACAAGATTAAAAAAGAGACTTAACTCGCTCCGAAGTTCCATCACCGGCTCCCAAGACCTTCCAATAACTCAAACCGATGCCCAAGGTTACAAAACTAGTCAATAAACATGAAAATACATAAATATACACTCTAATACTTATCATAATCCAATTTATAACAACTCCTAACTCCAGTTGAGAAGTCGATAGAAATTGACCTCGGGCCCACGTGCCCGGGTTCTGAAAAATTTCGAAGATAAACTTTACCCATAACACCACTAACTCAAGTATAAAATTTATTTCAAATTTCATGTCCAATTTCGTGGCCAAAATAAAAACAATACTAATTTCTAGGCTTTTCTTCAAAATCTCAAATTTCTACTAATTTTGATGTTTAAATCCTCATACAAACCATGCACTTAACTTATAATAAGTTGGGAATCACTTACGTTGTGTTGCTTGATGATAATCTCCCTTTTAATCTCTCAAAAATCGCCCCAACCAATTGGAAAACTGAGAGAAGAAGAGCCAAATCTCGTTCTTTAAAACAATCTGCCCAACGACCTCTCGCACTTGTGGACCTTGACTGCTTCTGCGGTTTTGCAGGTGCTACCAAAGTATCGCTTCTGCAGTCCTCCTCCAAACCCTTCAACTCCGCTTTTGCGCCTTCGCTTCTGCGGCTCCACGTGCGCAGGTGCGGTCCCCCTTCTATGAAACTCGACCGCATCTGCGGTCCCAGTCTTCCCCAACCTAAGCGGCTCCTGGGACCCTCATGGCCACTTCTGCGGCTCTGCACCTGTGGCCCTAACCTCGCAGGTGCAGTTACACCAGAAGACAACAACCTCAACACCTTTATTAGGACAAATTGAACCCGTTAACCATCCGAACTCCACCCGAGGCCCCCGGGACCTCAACCAATTAGACCAAGACGTACAAAAATACCTTACGGACTTAGTTTAGCCTTCAAATCACATCATACATCATTGAAATCATGAATCGCAACCCAATTCAAGCTTAATGAATTTTAGAACTTCAAACTTCTACATCCGATTGACCTCAAAATTTGCACAAAAGTCACGTTCGACATTGTGGACCTTCTCCAACTTCTGGAATCGGGATTCGAACCCGATATCAAAAAGTCCACTCTCGGTCAAACTTCTCAAAACCTTCAGATTTCTAACTTCCGCCAAATGACCCCAAAATGACCTACGGACCTCCAAATCCACTTCTGGACGCGATCCCAATACCAGAATCACCATAAAGCCTCGAAAATCCCAAATGGACATCGATAATATTGAAATGTACTTCAACCTAAATTTATGAAATTCTTTCAAAATGCCAACCACAATAGGTGCCGAAACGCCCCTGTGCCATCCAAAACCCGATCTGGACATACGCCCAAGTCCAAAATCATCATACGAACCTGTTGGAACCTTCAAATCTCGATTGGGAGGCCGCTTCCTCAAAGTCAACCCTTAGTTAGATTCTTCCAACTTTAATCTTCTGAAATGAGAAATTCTCTTTCCAAATCAACTTTGAGCTTCCCGAATTTCAGTTCCGATCATGCGTACAAGTCATAATACCTGAAGTGAAGTTGCTCATGGCTTCAAGCCGCCGAGCGACGCGCTAGAGCTCAGAACGACCGGTCGGGTCGTTACATTCTCTCCCACTTAAACGTATGTTCTTCCTCGAACGTGCTAAGAACTGCTCAGGAGTTTTCCAAAATCATTGTTTAACACCTCGCACACCTACCTGTGCTACCACAACCTAGTTGAGCCCATCTGCTCAAGAAAACCTACAATTTCTCTTTTTTATTTAATCAAGTAAGCCTTAGAGCCAAATTCCAACATCTCAAATCCTCTACCAGGTCTGTTTCCAACATACAAATATCGTACCCATCACTACACGATGTGCCAATACATGATTGTATATGTTTTCTGAATCCACACCATGCACTTCTTAATTCACCTGACCATAATAACACTCTCTGACAATAATAGTCACAGATCCACGAATCTGATGCCCACAACACACCCTATAACACATATAAGTCACGTTCCAACTCTTGCAATACTGCCACGATGAAAGAGGTGTAGAAATTCATAACCAACTGCCGAGTCAACAAATCATTAAGTCTCTCCTCCTGATTAGAACCATTACCTCATTATGAACCAAATAACGATATTTTCACTTAAATATTCCGCATATAAATCCGATTGCACTGATCCCAGGACCAAAAATCTCGTCTTACCCAGTACAAGTTGCTCCGGCAACAAGCCACCTCAGACAGTGCCAAATAGTTTCATATAATGCCACAATGTGCCAACAAGCTACAAACGTGAATGTGATACATAAGGGTACGAACTCTGGAAATAACTACTCAACCCACATAACTAATTTAAACAACCGAAAAGATATTATGAACCTTCCTCGGGAAATGAGAAGAAAAACACACAATAACAGATAGGGGCAGTTGTACTTAACATTACACTATTGCGGCGTGCAACCAGATCTAACCATGATACCGTTGTGGCGTGCAAACCGATCCAACCATGATACTTTTGGCGGCGTGCCACACCATCCAAACAACATACCCGTGGCGGCGTGCCACCCCATCCACACATAATAATCTATAAGAAAGTACTTACCAAGCCAAAATGCTCATAACTGCAAAATACTCGAATATCGACCACAAGCACGCGAAGTGCATGATACAAATCTTGGGGAGACGGATAGCGCTATATGCTATGAAACTCAAGCACAACTACGGTGCAAAAAATGACCTGTGTCTCGAGAGTCGTCCTGCTCTCAGAACACCACAAACTACACGGGACCTCAATACGAGTGCTAATAATCAACCCACCTTATAACTCGCCTATCATGATATAGATTACGTGGAATAGTTGATGACATAAATAACATCCAAGACCCGAAGATTGCTTCGTAAACAATGTTATGCTGAAATGAACACATCTAGCCTGATATAGAGCCCACATTCACATTATATCCACCAACGAACCTCAAGCTGATTCTGAGCGTACCGCACTAGGCTAATAACCTTTCAAAGGTTCACACCAACCCTTTTTCCCATGACACACATGAACAACCGTCGATCCGGCACAAACACCCACAATTCATAACTAAATGAGTAGAGCACCTTCCAGGCATAAACTCTTACATTAGCGATAGTACTATAATTTCCATACTTAGTTTAAATCTTCAATCAATCAAGTGAATATAGGTCACAACTATACCATATTCCCCTGGGGTACGCTCCCACGAACTTTCGTACCATGTAACAAGTCTGCACATCCATACAGCCGACTATAAATGTTGTAAAGCAGATCGAGAACCTGCAAGTCTGAACACAAAGCCCCTTACACAGGACACCGATCTCAGGTGACGCTAAAGACAATACCATCTTACCTTAACCATATGAATCCTTTCCTGCTCAACCAAGCTCGTAACATTCTTGTCTACACTGAACCGCAACTTCTAATCGCCATGTCGCTCACTGCACCTAACATGCCAATACACGAGAGTACCAGAATTCCATCATAACTCCTGAACCACTAATAGAATAAATACTCCAGCATATAGAAACCCTTCACTTAACTCACCTTCGGAGAGCCATTGCAACACGTGACTAAATTCCCATCACTGCAGAAAACACAAACCTCGAGAAGTGGTCTAAACCACCATAATCCTTCTGGGATCCATCCAGACATAACATGCCATAATACTTGAATGCCTCCAAATAAAATCAATTATGGTGGTCTTCAATCCTCACACGTACCGCCACAAATCACATGCACAAATCAACAAGCTGAAGGAACTGATCATTTTCACCATCACGCCAATTCAAACATTGCTAGCCGATCTGAATTCTTCTAATTTACTCTGGACTTGCCTTAGGAATAGTAGTAGCTCCATTATGACATAAATAACTCAAATCCGCACTCATCCTAATTGACCTTATTTCACGAGACCACTTTGTCTCTAAAACCCACGAACCATCTCATACCTTCCTTGTGCGACACCTCGCACCTACAACTGGTACACTTATTCCAATAAATCCCTCCATAGACCCGAAGTTACCTTCCCACATTCCTCCAATAATATACCGCAGACCGAACATAACATGGAACACTCCAAGCCCCTTTCATAACCCACTACAAAATCTCGATACTTAACCACACTACGAACTCGAAATCTTTAGGCACCGCACTTTAACTTTTGAATATGCTAGGATCGTTGATGAGAGTCACCCACTATGACTTGGTCCCAAATATAATCAAAATTCAAGGCCCTGCTGGCACATGAACACCTTCTCAAAGAAGCACCCCGACTAAATCGCCTTCTATGGCACAAATTCCTCAAATCCTTTGCTAAAATTACCACTGATGTTCTCTTCCCTTAGTCGTAATAACCCATAAATATGTCGATAACTAGAAACCTCGCAAGTAGATAACCATACAATCTAATCGTAGGCGGTAGGTCTCTCCCACTTAGCTTGAAGCTATCATCTCATACTATGTAACCCACCAAGATTCCTTATCCCTCATTGACATGATCTTGCACAATCAACCCAATTTCTCAAAACATTTCTGTTAAACACTTCATGAACACTCTGAATCACTAGCCACATGCACATATTCGACCACTTCCTGGATAGTCAATAGAAATTATTTGTAGGAGCTTCGCCAATACCACACAACCGCTAAACTACTCACAAGAGATAACCCACCTATGGAAACTCCATGCCAACATCATCCAACGACACTGCACTAGGTACAATTACTACAGATTCAATAATCCATCCTGAGCTCGTGCTTATTCACCAGCTGTACAAGTCCATTCACTCCTCATGGACATAAACTAAAGGTTCGAAAATACATTCCAATCCAAAGTCATATTGTAACCTTCTTCATATCAAGCAACTCCTTTATGTCGTATTCAACTTTTCCCAGCATAGCAACCAACATTCCAAATTAAGTTAGTAGACCTAGTCACCGCCCACCATGAATCCCAAATCACTCTAAACTTTGCTCAAGGCGTGCAAGTATCCTACCACAGAACCCATATGCTTCTCTGCCACTCTCCCACTTTTGTCAAACCCTTTCCTTTAAGAAACCACCCAACTCTTGTTTCTTACCCCTGGCCCTTTAGAAATTTAACCACCGCAAGACGCCTCCCACATATTCTTCCTCATCCTTCGCTGCCCAAATACCGCCTCAAAGCAAAATCCGTCTCTTCGACACTTGATCCGAAAAATTGCTACCAACTCTAAGTCTCCTGGGATATCATATTTCTCGAACCATTAACATTAGGAACACCGACTCTATCCTGAAATCGCCACATATCGCTATCTCTAAGGACCGCATCTCTAGAACCATTTCCCAACACCCTGCGCCAAAGGCAAATCAAGGAGGCCCTAACACCGATGAACCTCAATATATTCAAACAAGGACCACGACACCATATCACAAATGAGAATTCCACCATGCTCAAAAATACCAAGTCTCGTCGTTTCATCAACCAAGGCCTGAACATCCATAGTCTAGTTGTCTTTCTTCTGCCGGAACTAAATGCTAAAACTTTAAGCAGTGAAATGAGAAATCCTCCATTTCAAGTCATTCACTACCGCAATCCATAAATAAGAACCTTTCCATTACACTAACATTATGCGATGGCAATGCACGAATCATCATAACAATTAGTGCCCAAATTTAAACCATAGGCAATACTGATACTGTGCTGAAACGACAGGACGAGCTTCTGCAAGGCGACGGCAATAGCCCAATGAAATACGCATGGAGGAAAATCCTGGACCACATCTGTAGTACCATTAATTCTTCAATTCCATATTTATAACAAGCGCTTCTCATCGCATAAGATCGAGTGGGAAAGAAACAAAGGCATAAGCCTCAAAGGAATCAAATCGCACGATGAGGAATCAAGAAGGGAAATGCTCCTAACATCCATGTAGCCTCTCGAAGATAAGTACAAACATCTCTGTACCGATCCGCAAGACTCTACTAGACTTACTCGTGACTCGTAGGACCTAAGTGAACCTAGTGCTCTGATACCATGTTGCCAAGACCCAAAATCAATTAACGATCGTGATGGCGCCGGGCACCATTGTCGGCAAGCCAACAATAAATACTTAATTTTGTTCCTTTAATTAAACAGTAAAAGATGGAATTACAGAGTGAATAATAATATTTTACAAAAATTTCAATACAGTGCAACCCATAATCGCCCAAAAACCCGGTGTCACAAGTGCATGGGCATCATCTAATAATTTTAAATAAAATACAGCATCAGTCCGAAATACAAATTGGACAAGAGAAATACAAATACTCTAAAAAGACTCTGCTGGCTGCGGGTCGTGATATGGAGTGAAGCTCACCTAAATCTTCACATGCATACACACCTCTGCTCTCACAAGGCCGCTAAACATAAAGGCACCTGCAAAAAAATGTGCAGCAAGTGTAGTATGAGTACGTAAGTCAATGCGTAACTAGCACGTATCCCGTCTAACCTCGAAGAAGTAGTAATGAGGGGTTGACTCTGACACTCAGTATGGGCTATCAATAAAATTCCGATATTATAATTAAACATGAATTATATGAATCAGCTGAAGGCTCAGTAATCAAGAAATAAGAAAACATATCTTTTATTATTTAGGAAATCTCCATCTCTGGTTTCGTCATTTAATAATTTATATCTCAAGCCAATGAAGCAATATCAATTATTATTTAATTCCAAAGATCTATCATGCGCAAGTCATGCCGAAAACGTGCGACCCGATCCAACATATAAATATAAATTGTGCACTGCTGAGGGTCGAACGACGTGAACCATTGATGCATCTATTAACACGCCGAGGCGATCGACCCGCTCCCATGAGAGTAGTTGAAATTTACTCCGCTCGCGGAATATAAATTGCGAAGCGGTTTCACATAGATTTCTCAAGTTATTACAATATTCCTCAATTCTTTTCAAAAATGCAAACTTTAAGTGCAAACTTTCAAATCTCAAAGTCCTCAATTTCAACTCTTTTCAAGGCAATTAATAAACACAATCAAATCACAATATCAACAAGGAATGGTGTAAACCTAAAATTACCCAGACATAGGCATAATTAGTATCTACGTACGGATTCTCATTACTCCGTGCGTATGTAGCCCCCGCAAGTAAGAGTACACATAAATTCAATTCACCTATGGGGTTAATTCCTTGTTACAAGGTTAGAAAAGATACTTACCTCTCTCTGAAGTTCCATCATCGACTCCCAAACCCTTCCGATAACTCAAACTGATTCCCAACACTCCAAAACTAGTCAATAAATATGCAAATCCATAAACATACACTCTAATACTTATTATAATCCAATTTATAACAACTCCTAACTCCGCTTGAGAAGTCGATAGAAATATCCCTCGGGCCCACGTGTCCGAATTCCCAAACTTTTCAAAGATAAACTTTACCCATAACACCACGAACTTAGGTATATAATTTATTCCAAATTCCATGTCCAATTTCGTGGAAAAAATCCAAAAATACCAATTTCTAGGTTTTTCTTCAAAATCCCAAATTTCTACTTATTTCCATGTTTAAATCTTCATAAAACCCATGTATTTAGCTTATAATAAGTGGGAATCACTTAACTTGTGTTACTTGATGAAAATCTCTCTTTGAAGCTCTCCAAAATCGCCCCAACCAAGTGGAAAAATAAGAGAAGAAGAGCTAAATTTCGCTCTTTAAAACAATCTGCCCAGCGACCTCTCGCACCTGCAGAAGTGACCGCAGGTGCGGAAAAAGTACTGCTTCTATGGTCCTCCTCCACAACCCCTCAACTCCGCATCTGCAGCCCCCATCCACTTCTCCACCTTCGCTTCTGCGGCTCCACGTGCGCAGGTGCGGTCCCGCCTCTACGAAACTCGATCGCATCTGCGGTCCCAACTTTCCCCAGCCTAAGTCGCTCCTGCGACCCTCATGGAAATTTTTGGGGCTCTGCACCTGTGGCCCTAACCTCGCAGGTGCGGTTACACTAGAAGACATCATCCTCACCACCTTCATTAGGCCAAATTGAACTCGTTAAGCATCTGGAATGCACCCGAGGCCTACGGGACCTCAAGCAGTTATACCAAGACGTACTAAAACACCATATGGACTTATTCAAGCCTTAAAATCACGTCAAACATCATTGAAATCACGAATCGTAATCCAATTCAAGCTTAATGAACTTTAGAACTTCAAACTTCTACATTCGATGCCGAAACCTATCACATCACGTCCGATTAACCTCAAAATTTGCACACAAATCACATTTGACATTACGGACCTATTCAAACTTGCGGAATTGAAATCCGACGCTGATATCAAAAAGTCCACTCTCGGTCAAACTTCTCAAATCCTTCAAATTTCTAACTTCCGCCAAATGACCCCAAAATGACCTACGGACCTCCAAATCCACTTCTGGACGCGCTCCTAATACCAAAATCACCATACAAACCTATTCCCAGACTCAAAAATCTCAAACAGACATCGATAACATTGAAATGCACTTCAACCCAAATTTATGAAATTCTTTCAAAATGCCAATTTTCCACAATAGGTGTCGAAACGCCCCTGTGCCATCCAAAATCCGATCTAGACATACGCCCATGTCCAAAATCATCATACGAACCTATTGGTACCTTCAAATCCTGATTCTAAGGTCGTTTACTCAAAGTCAACCCTTAGTTAGATTCTTCCAACTTTAAGCTTCCGAAATGAGAAATTCTCTTTCCAATCCATTTCGAACTTCCCGAATTTCAATTCCGACCATGAGTACAAGTCCTAATACCTTAAGTGAAGCTTCTCATGGCCTCAAACCACTAAGCAACGCACTAGAGCTCAGAACATCCGATCGGTTCGTCACATCATGAATCTTAAGATTTGGTTTTTGGACGAATAATTTTGTGCTTGAATGGTTGTTATTTTGAGTCTTCTTTATGTGTTATCTTAACTGATTCTTGAGATTTGAGTAGATAATGTTGTTTATTAGTGATTGTTATTTTATGAGTATTAACATTATTAAAATTTTGAAATCTTAATGTTAAATGAATGTTAGTCTATGCATTGAATAAAAATTGCTTTTAATATATATTTGTGTGTGTGTGTGTGTGGAGTTCTTAATTACATGTATGCATAGTGGGTAAATAGAAACTTTATTCTCGGGTTCGTTAGTAAGTGTGGACTACTCGATGGCTTCAAGTTTGATTCCTTGCGAGCTGAACGTTTCGGCTATCTTAATGATACATGTTTCATATCCTAGTTATGTTTAAGAATTAATAACTTTTGAACGTGAATAGTTGTCAAGATTATGTATAGGTTTGCGTGACTTAATAATGATTTTCAAAATTAAAAGTGAAGTATGCGTTCACGCGACTTTGACAAAAAAATCACAATAATTAAGTGTTATTAATTGCGTATACGTATACCTGGCATGATTTTAGTGCACCGAATAAAATGGCATCACACGCACGTGATTTGTTTCCAAGATTAATTCCATAACCAAATAATTAAAAGGCATTAAACGAGTAAACTACACATAGGTTGTAAAACTCGTAATAATCCGTTTATTAAGCCAAGTATGATTGTAAAGAGACCGTGCTAAAATTACGGAATCCAGGTGTAACGACACGGCCGGTCGTTCCGAGAGTTTAACCCCATTTTCCCTATTTCTGCTTCATTTTGTGTTGTTTAGCTCATTTATGTTGTGTTGGGTCAAATGGCTCGGGTTCAGAGTGGTTCCAAAGAGAAATATGACACTTAGTCATTTGTGAGGTGTGTGAAAAATTTTAGGTTATTCAGACGTGGTTTGAGTTATTTTGGCATCGTTGGCGAATTTCGAAAGTTTAGAAATCCATAGGCTTGAATTTTCAATTAATTTGGTATTTTGATGTTATTTTGAGTGTTCTGAGGGTTCGACTAAGTTGGAATATTGATATATGACTTGTTAGTACTTTCCATTGAGGTCCCGAGAGCCTCGGGATGATTTTTGGATGGCTAACGGAAGTTATAGTTGGAAAAATGCAGCAAATTGGCCTCTGGTGCAAGCCTTCTGGTGTGGCCGCACCTACGGACGGAGAGCCGCAGGTCCGAAGACGCAGGTGCGTGGGTAGTTACAGAATTATAGAGCCTGGACTTGGAGCGCAGGTGCGGAGGTTGGTGAAGAAGGCCGCTGATGCGGAATTTGGTTTTTAAGTGAAAACCGCACCTACGAGGGATTTTCTGCAGGTGCGGCACCGCATGTGCATGTCTTGGCTGCCGCAGGTGCGAGGGTGCTGGGCAGAACCTATAAAAGGTTGTCTTCGCGAATTTTCACTTATTTCTTCACTATTTTTTTACGGATTTTGGAGCTTGGAGCTGGGATTTCAAGGGGGATTAAGTGTTTTAAAAGAGGTAAGCTACTTGGACCTTGTATCTTGTGTTTATGGCAATTCTTCCATTTTTTAATCATGATTTTAGTGGGAAAATTTGGGGAAAATTTTGGAGATTAGGGCTTGAAATTGGAGAGCTTAAATTGGGGATTTTGAGGGGCCATTTGGCGTCCGAATTTGATGATTTTGGTATGTATAGACTCGTGAGGGGATAAGGATTAAAGTGTCGTGATTTTTCCAATTTCGGGATTTTGAGTAAATTTGATAATTTTCACGTGGGTTTTGTTCTTTTAACATATATTGATGATATGGTACTGATTTTGGTAGATTCGGATTGATTGGAGGCAGAGTCAAGAGGCAAAGGCATCGGGGGTTAGGTTTTGTCCGGTTTGAGGAAGGTAATGATTGTAAATCTAGACCTGAGGGTATGAAACCCGGGTATTTTGTATTGTTTTGATAAATGAGGTGACACACATGCTAGGTGACGGGCATGTGGGTGTGCACCGGTAGGGATTGTGACTTGTTTCGTCCCGTAGCGACTATTAAGCCGCATATTTGACTGGAAATCATATGTTATTCTGTATTTTTGAGATTATTACTATGCTTTGGGTTGTAAGCCATGTTTGGGGCTTTGTGCCGACCTGTTTGGACCCTCAGGGGTATTTTTACTATTGTCCTCACAGAGTTCTGATTTGAAAGCATATCCTCAGTCATGAGTTTTCCTGTCTACTGTTTGATTCAGTTTCACTACTCTATTTTAAAACATATGAAAAATTGTTTTGGGCTGAGTCCCCTGATTTTAGTGAAACGCCCGAGTGGCTGGTGAGGTTGATAACTTACTGAGGCTGAGGGCCTGATTGTGAGGATCTACGGATCGAGCTGCACGTCGCAGCAATATATATATATATATATATATATATATATATATATATATATATATATATATATATATATATATATATATATATATATATATATATATATATATATATATATATATATATATATATATTGCTGCAGCGTGTAGCCCGATCCGTAGATCCCCACGCCGCAATGGATATATATATCCATATATATATATATATGGATCAGACTGCACGCCACAATGATATATGGATCGGGCTATACGGCGCAACGATATATGGATCGAGTTGCACGCCGCAGCGATATATCGATCTGGCTGCACACCGCATAGATATATGGATCGAGTTGCATGCCACAACGATATTGGATCGGGATGAACACCACAATGATATAGCACTTGGGCTGTAGGAGCCCCTCCGGAGTATACACACCCCCAGTGAGCGCAGTCGACTATATATGGATCGGGCTGCACGCCGCAGCGGTTATTATATGGTACTTATTGAGCGTGAGTGTTGGTTGATCAAAGTTGAGTCATGAGTGACTGAGAGGATTCGCCCGAGGGGCTATATATGAGTGATAGTTTTCCCGAGAGGATGTATATGAGTGATACTTTTCCCGAGAGGCTATATATGAGTGATACTTTGCCCGAGGCTCTACATATGAGTGATAATTTGTCTAATAGGCTATGTATGAGTGATACTTTGCCCGAGAGGTTATATATGAGTGATACGAGGGGTTTGTTTTAAGAAATTTCTGTTTTTACTCTTCTTTTATATTGAGCCTCTATTGAAGATGTTAAATAAGTGTTTTGAACAACTTTCATTAAAACTGTTATTTCCACTGTGGTTTTTATGTTATGAGACTTATATGATTTTAATCCTCAGCACTGCACTCAGTCTTTAGTTATAATTGTTACTTACTGAGTTGGCGTACTCAGGTCACTCCCTACACCTTGTGTGCAGATTCAGGTGCCAAGGCTGAGTGAAAGATGATTTATTCTCTTAGGAGTATTTCGGGGATTGCGAGGTAGTTGCACGGCGTCGGCAGCCTTGCCTTTCTCCTTCCTATTTCGTAATTATTTATATTCTCAGACTTGGTTGTATTAAGGAAACAGTACCAGATTTTTGTATTCCTTTTAGTTGCTTATGTCTGATGACTCCGGGTTTTGGGACAGAGTTGAAATGTTTTTACCTAACTTTATTTGTTTTGAAATGTAAAAATGGAAGATTTATTAAATAATAGATAATATTGAATCAAATGAAAGGTTCCTTATGTTATGCGTAGTAAATTGGCTAGCCTAGTATCACGATAGGCGCCATCACAACCAGGGTAGTTTTGGGGTCGTGACAAGTTGGTATCAGAGCCTAGGTTACATAGGACTCACCGGTCATGAGCAGGTTTAGTAGAGTCTTGCAGATCGGTATAGAGACGTCCGTACTTATCTTCGAGAGGCTGCAAAACCCTTAGGAAATATGTCACATTTTGAATTTTTGTCGTGCGAATCCATTTATTCAGCTAAAAGCGTAACTCTTTGAATTTCTTTCATGTATTTAAATGCATACGTGAGCGCTCAGTATCAGTCGTGCATCAACGTCTTGTGATTTACATGGATGATATGTGATTTTTAAAATGTTGATAATAGGCCAGTCTGGAGGACTTGAGGTCGGGTTTTGTCTCTATCTTGAGTGTTGAGATTTTGATTGTCTGAACACATGCATCTGAGACTTATATGTCCGTTCATGTCCTTATTGATAGGATTTTGTGACTGGATGACTATGTGCCAGGTGTGATTCGATGGGGAGATGTGTTCAAATTGTTTGATCGTGACGAAAAGAATTGGCCGGAGATGTAGCAAGGACTGTTGAGTGTTTCACTTCTATCTTGAGTTTGCATATGGCCTCGAGTTGTGAGTGTATTGAAGGACCTCTCATGTAGTTTAGTTATGGAGGGAAGTGGATCTTCCTGTTGTGTTATGAGTATTTGGTGATGTCTTTTGGGCTGACCAATGCCCCAACAGCATTCATGCATTTGATGAAGAGGGTATTTCAGTTGTATTTGGATCCTTTTGTTATTGTGTTCATTGATGACATCCTGGTGTACTCTCCTAGCCAGGAGGAGCATGCTCAGCATTTGAGGATGGTATTATAGAGATTGAGGGAGGAGGAGCTTTATGTGAAGTCCTCGAGTGTGAATTTTGGCTCAGTTCAGTAGCATTCTTGGGGCACGTGGTGTCTAGTAATGGTATCCATGTGGTCAGATGAGTGTTAGGAGAGCTTCCAGAATCTTAAGATTTCTTTGACCACAACTCCAGTGTTAGTTCTGCCATCATCTTTAGGTTCTTATACTTCGTGTTATGATGCCTCCAGGGTAGGTGTAGGTTGTGATTAAATGCAGAAGGATGAAGTGATTGCGTAATAGCTATGATTTTTGGAAGGTTATAGAGAGAGATCATTTTGAGTCTAAGCAGGCGGGTCTAGTTCCCGCGGGGTGTCCTGAGGTTGTGTGATCCTTAGGTGGTTTTGTAGCAAGTCCTCTTTTACCAGTAATTGATATATATTGCAATTTGCATTTAGATCGCTAGTCAAAGTTGGCACGTCTATCCAATGGTGAATGCGAGATTTGCAGATGATTGGAGATATTAGATGGTTTGTGTTATATGAGCTTATGAAGGATTTAGTTTTATCTCACTGTGGTATTGTGGCGGTGATAGTGTATGGGCATTATGAGTTATTGTTGTCTTGATATATGTATTTGAGACAAGTGGGGGAGTGTGCTAATGAGAAGTTGGTTGCATGATTATGTGATTTATTGGTTTCTGTTCGAGGTATACTGGTGAATCTATTATGATCTATAACGGTGGAATTTGAGAATGGATCGAGTAATTAAAATTTTTTGGGGCTTAATAGATATCCAGTGGCTTATGAGCCTTAGGGCGATGTGGTTCTATGTTTGGGTCTCGCATGGTGATTTCTGGTTGAGGATTTTGGTACTATAGCAAAGAGAAGAATCAATTAGAAGTTAATTCAGAAGGAACTCAGAGAAATAGGAAAGCTTGGTAGTAGATTGGATCGGCATGGTAATGAGTAAGATCGGTTCTTTGGGTTCTTATGATGTGGTAAGGTTCTACGTGTGATTCGGGGCAATGCTCTTGGGTTTTACAGCCTGCGTAGCTTGGTTGAACTAGAAGAATTCAAACCTGATGGTTTGGTTTTCTGCAAATGGGATTCGAAGAGTCCTGGATGGCTTCTATCTCGGTTAGAGATGTATATTTTCTTCTGGCGTGAGAGGCATGTGATGTATAGTGATTTTACTTCTAGATGGGATCAAATGGAAAGTTCTTAGCTGGTGGAGTACGTAGTGGCTTGTGGCTCGGAAAATATTATGAAGTTCTCATATTTATCATTGGATGGCATGGTGTGTGCGGTATGTTGTGTAGGGTTGAGATTTGCATGTGTGAGGTCACAATTCAGTTTTGAAAGGAAGGTCATAAATTCTTGGGCAACATGGACAATTTCAGATGACTAGGTAAATGATATCACTAATTGGTGCGGCTTGATGAGGGTATACGTTTCAGAAAAGGCAATGTGTTTGAGTTAAAGGTACTTCATTAGTATCGCGGTGCTCTCTTGTTGGATCGACTGCTGAAATTCAAGGTTGCTTGGTGGTACAGAAGAGTTATAGGGGTATTTCCAGTGGAATGATTGAGTATTAGGAGTGTGTTACATATTTGAGGGGTGGATTTGGAATAGATATGGTGATTTGTGCGCTTCATGGACTTCGAGATTGAGAGTTCTCATAGACATGTTATTTTGTGGTTGTGGACTGTGAAAATGTGAGCAAAGCTAGTCAGATGTTAGTATGTGGCATGATTCAGTCATTGTGAACTTTCTGAGAGTTATTTATCTATTGTGGGTGTCCAAAGTTGACTTAGGGTTCATTGGTAGGCCAGCTTAGGTGTGTGTTCTAGACCGGTTCAGAATTGTTGTCTCTGAATCACTATTGTTTAGTGATGTACCATTTGATTGTCATTTAGTTTATTCGTGTTCTGTAGTGATCTATGAGTTACCCTTCGGTATTGCAAGGAGTTGTGATTGTTGGTTATATGCACATATGGTGCGGATCTATTTGGGATTTATAGCGGGATTTGAGGAAGGTAAGTAGTTGGGTATTGCGAGATTGAGACGTATTGTTTATGTGCTTTCGGGTTCGTTTGGCATGGTATCATCTGATTCCCCGTGGTTATGGAAATGCACTTTGAGTACTTAATGTCGAATTGTGCATGGTTATTGATTTTGAGCAAGGTGGCTCGAAGTATTTCATGTGGACCAGTGTTGGGATGGGGTCGCTCATTGTAGCAAAGTTTTGTAGAGGTATGATCCTTCGAGTTAGATTTGTGTGTTCTGGTGCTACGATGTGTGATGGGTTCTTAGCATTGTGTTGTGGTGATATTGGTGAGCTTGCGGTACAGCTCTCGCAGTGGAGTCACTTTTTCCATGATTTGAGTACATTTAGGATGTTGTATATTTGTGCACAGATTGCACGGGTTGTGGCTTTCAGTTGTATTAATGTGTCACGTCACTAAAGTGGTTGCGGTAGATGAGAAGAGGTTGCCGGACCTGGAATGGGTGCTACCGGGTCTGGTCGTGGTATATTTAGGAGGATATTGATGCTGATCGGCTTAGAAATTTTGCTATATTTCCTGTTGAAGAGAACGAGTTCCATCACTTGTTGATCCGACGAATGGTTGCTAGTTTATATTGTTTCTTTTATCATTGGCTGTATATGAAAGTGTTAGAACTAGGCTTTGCTTGATAAGAGGTTATTTACCGGTATTGGGTCGTTTTGAGCAGGTACTGTGATTAGGAGTTATCCCTATGAGTATTTGAGACATGTGGTATTTCATGTGATTACATCTTGGGTTACGGATATGGCTTGATATAGCGTGTTCAGACTTATTCAGTTTATAGATGTGCGACTTTGATCTTAAAAGTTATTTCAGAAGTGGAAATTTGGTTATAAGGTTTATAAGTTAGGTTGGATTACGAAATTTCAGTTATGTGTTGATATTGGCCCTATGTGGGATAGAGTGACATAGGATCACCCCCGATATGTGCGTGTTCAGGCTATTTGGCGATTTTGATGGCTTTTGGAACAACTCTTGGCACGTTCGAGGACGAACGTATGTTTAAGTGGGGGAGAATGTAACGACCTGGCCGGTCATTCCGAGAGTTTAGCCCTGTTTTATCCATTTCTGCTTCGTTTTGTGCTGTTTAGCTCATTTATGTAGTGTTGGGTCGGTTGGCTAGGGTTCGGAGTGGTTCTGGAGAGAAATGAGACACTTAGTCTCTTAAGTTGGTTTAATGGCTAGAAAAAAAGTCAATCGGAAGTTGACTTATAGGTAAACAATCTCGGAATGTGGATTTTATGGCTCGAATGACTTCATTAGGTGATTTGGGACTTGGGAGTGTGTTCAGAATGTTGTTCGGAGGTCCGGAGTAGAATTAGGCTTGAATCCGCGAAATTAAAATTTTTGGCGATTTTCGGTCGGTAGTGGAAAATTAGCTATCGGGGTTGGAATGAATTCCGGAAGTTGGGATAAGTTCTTATTGTCATTTTGGAGGTCTGTGCAAAATTTTAGGTTATTCAGACGTGGTTTGAGCGGTTTCGGCATCGTTGGCGAATTTCGGAAGTTTAGAAATCCTTAGGCTTGAATTTTGGATTTATTTGGTGTTTTGATGTTATTTTGAGTGTTCCGAGGGTTCAACTAAGTTGGAATATTGATATATGACTTGTTAATACTTTCGGTTGAGGTACCAAGGGCCTGGGGATGATTTTTCGATGGCTAACGGAAGTTAAAGTTGGAAAAATGCAGCAAATTAGCTGCTGGTGCAGGTCTTCTGGTGTGGCAGCACCTGCGGACGGGGATCCGCAGGTGCGAAGGCGAAGGTGCGGATGACCATGAGCATATGCGGAATTAAGGAGCCCGGCATGGGAGCGCAACTGTGGAGGTTGGCTCACACCTGCAAGCTCGCAGGTGCGTGAAGAAGGTCGCAGATGCAGAATTTGGTTTTTAAGTGAAAACCGCACCTGCGAGGGATTTTCCGCAGGTGCTGCGCCCCAGGTGCGTGCCTTGGGGGCCGTATGTGCTAGGGTTCTGGGCAGAACCTATAAAATGTTGCCTTCGCGAATTTTCGCTTATTTCTTCACTATGTTTTATGGATTTTGGAGCTTGGAGCTGGGATTTCAAGGAGGGATTAAGTGTTTTCAGTGAGGTAAGCTACTTGGACCTTGTATCTTGTGTTTATGGAATTCTTCCATTGTTTAATCATGATTTTAGTGGGAAAATTTGGGGAAAAGTTTGGAGATTAGGGCTTGAAATTGGAGAGCTTAAATTGGGGATTTGAGGGGCCATTTGGGGTCATATTTTGATGATTTTGGTATGTATAGACTCGTGAAGGGATAAGGATTCTAGTGTCGTGATTTTATCAGATTTTGAGACGTGGGCCCGGCGTTCGGGTTTTGCCAATTTCGAGATTTTGAATAAATTTGATAAATTTCGCGTGGGTTTTCTTTTTTTAACATATATTGATGATATGGTACTGATTTTGGTAGATTCAGAGCGATTGGAGGCCGAGTCAAGAGGCAAAGGCATCGCGGGTTAGTTTTTTGGCCGGTTTGAGGTAAGTAACAATTGTAAATCTAGACATGAGGGTATGAAACCCGGGTATTTCGTATTGTTTTGATAAATAAGTTGACGCACATGCTAGGTGACGGGCGTGTGGGCGTGCACCGGTAGAGATTGTGACTTGGTCCGTCCCGTAGCGACTATTAAGCCGCGTATTTGACTGGAAATCATATGTTATTCCGTATTTTTTAGATTATTACTATGTTTTGGGATTTAAGCCATGTTTGGGGCCATGTGCCGACCTGTTTGGACCCTCAGGGGTATATTTACTATTGTCCTCACATAGTTCTTATTTGAAAGCATAGCCGCAGTCATGATTTTTTCTATTTACTGTTTGATTTAGTTTCACTACTCTATATTAAAACATATGAAAAATTGTTTTGGGCTGAGTCTCCTGATTTTACTGAAACATCCGAGTGGCTAGTGAGGTTGATGACTGAGTGAGGCCGAGGTCCTAATTGTGAGGATATATGGATCGGGCTGCATGCCGTAGCAATATATATATATGGGTCAGGCTTCACGCCGAAACGATATATTGATCGGGCTACATGCCGCATCGATATATGTATCGGGCTACATGCCGCAGCGATATATGGATCGGGTTGCACACCGCAGCAATATATGGATCGAGCTACATGTCGCAGCGATATTGGATCAAGCTACACGCCCCTAGCGAGCGCAGTCGACTATATATGGATCGAGCTGCACGCCGCAACATTTATTATATATTACCTATTGAGCATGAGTGTTGATTGATGGAAGTTGAGTCACGAATGACTGAGAGGCTATGCTCGAGGGGCTATATATGAGTGATACTTTGCCCGAGAGGCTATATACGAGTGATACTTTGCCCGAGAGACTATATATGAGTGATACTTTGCCCGAGAAGCTATATATGAGTGATACTTTGCCCGAGAGGCTATATATGAGTGATACTTTGCACGAGGGGTTTAATTTATGAAATTTCTGTTTTCACTCTTGTTTTATACTGAACCTCTATTGAAAATGTTAAACAAGGGTTTTGAACAACTTTCATTGAAAATGTTATTTCCACTGAGGTTTTATGTTTTGAGACTTATATGATATTAAACGCTTGTCACTGCACTCAGTCTTTAGTTATAATTGTTACTTACTGAGTTGGCGTACTCACGTTACTCCCTGTATCTTGTGTGTAGATTCAGGTGCCAGGGCTGAGTGAGAGCTGATTTATTCTCTTTGGAGTATTTCGAGGATTGCGAGATAGCTGCACGGCGTCCGCAGCCTTGCCTTTCTCCTTTTTATTTCGTCACTATTTATATTCTCAGACTTGGTTGTATTAAGGAAACAATACCAAATTTTTGTATTCCTTTTAGTTGCTCATGATTGATGACTCCGGGTTTTGGGATAGAGTTGAAATGTTTTTACCTAACTTTATTTGTTTTGAAATGCAAAAATGGAAGATTTATGATATACCAGATAGTATTGTATCAAATGAAAGGTTCCTTATGTTATGGGTAGTAAATTGGCTAGTTAGTATCACAATAGGCGACATCACGGCCAGGGTAGTTTTGGGGTTGTGACACCGGGAGTGCCTAACACCTTCTCCCAGATTAACAAAATTCCTTACCCAATCTTCTATTTTTCGCGGACCGTAAAACAGAGCCAAGATTTTCTTTAAATTGAGATTTAAAATATATGGTGACTAGGAATACCGTAATTAAATAATTTCGAGCGGAGACTCTTTAAAAAAGTAAATAAAATAAATTATTTTTCAATAATATCATTTTAATTGGAAAAAATCCTTTCCCCCTAAAAAAAGGTGTGACAAGCACCCCAAAAGTACCACAACTGAGACACCCACTCTGAAGGGACCTTGTGTGAATCTAAAACTGTTTCCTTTAACATCCTGATACTGAAATGTAAAATCGTACTGATATAGAAATACCACGAATCTCAACACCATCCAAT
This sequence comes from Nicotiana paniculata, assembly GCA_005239505.1. Classification (NCBI taxonomy): domain Eukaryota; kingdom Viridiplantae; phylum Streptophyta; class Magnoliopsida; order Solanales; family Solanaceae; genus Nicotiana; species Nicotiana paniculata. Next base: position 53,395 of record MDKI01208136.1, on the reverse strand, counting down.
GCGAATCCCAGGTTCTAGCCATATACAAATCCTGAAAATTCTCAATTGCTAAATATAAATCATGAATCCATTAGAACCCTCTCGAAAGTCGTCCACTCTACTCAAATCTCAATTGTACCGCCCAAACGAGCCGAACAACCTGTGCCCATTAGCACGACAACACCCAAAGAATTAATTCATACTTCTAATCAACCGAATGAATCCCTTTTCTTAGTAAATTACATCAATCACGCATAACAAACCCAAATCATTCCAAGACTTTCAATAAGGTATACTACACCATGCATCAAGAAATTTTCTTGCTTATGCCATCCTCAAAATCATCTCTAAAACCATTACAACACGTAATCTTGCAATCAAATCGTCGATAGAAGACCCTCTCCCCCACTTGGCTCAAAGCCATAGATCAAAACACTCAATAACTCACAATGCTCATACTCTATTACTACCATAGTACCGTAGTGAGATTCAATTAAGTCCTTCATAAGCTCATGTAACACAAACCATATAATACCTCAAATTATTTGTTGATCTTGCATTCATCCTCGTGACGATCATGTCAACTTTCTCAACCAATCCAAACTTAAATTGCAACAGCTATACCCTCTAGTAGAAAAGGAAGCCTTCATACAATATCATAAGGATCACACATCCGTATATTACCTCGCAGGTAACAACGCACCTGCTTAGCCTCAAACTGGCATCTATCTATATTCTTTCAGAGCCATAACTAGTACGCAATCACTTAATCTTCCTAAGTCTGAACTCATCAAAAAGACATAAAAATCTGCTTTGTTCGACAAATAAATGACATGAAAGTTCCCTCAACACGATCATAACTCGAGATTGTACAACGTATCAAGACAAAATCTAAGCATCCAATAGTCCTTTTCACATCCCAATCAAACCCTCCCTGTTACATTCAAACCATCTGAACACATCTCGCAGTCATATCCCACTCTTCATATTGCCATCCAACCACTCACCAAGCCACCAGTACCACTCATTGGGACAACACTGGACATAGAAGTCCAAAGGAACATGCTCACACAACTGAAACTATCGAGCCTAAGCTGCGGTCCAAACCGGGCCTTAAGTCCTCCAGACTGGCCCATCATTAAAACATAGTAAACACATCTCGCACCTCATCCATAGAATTCACAAGTCGTCGATGTATAGCTGTTACTGATCCCTCACATGCGCATACGAGTGAGTCAAAGGAATTTCAAGAGATACGCTTCAAGCTGAATTAATGATGCACGATAAGGAAAAGAAAGATGAGAAGTTTATCCTAAATGCCCAGTAGGCTCTTGACGATAGGTATGGATGATATCATACCGATCCGCAAGACTCTACTAGACACTTGCTCATGACTAGTAGAACTTATGAACCTAGAGCTCTGATACCAACTTGTCACGACCCAAAATCCAACTAGTCATGATGGAACTTAAGCCAACCCGCTAGGTAAGCCAATTAGAAACAATCCAATTCAAATGAGATTTACTAAGAGAAATAATGATAATATAACTAAACTTTTAAACAAAGAATTCCCAAGGACTGGTAATACAAGTCAAGAGCCACCAAGGCTTAGAATTTGACAAAACTGAATTGAAATAATTACAACATTTGTTTGAAATATAAATAATAAAAATATGAATCTAAAGCTACCAAGGACAAGTGATAGCCATAACTAGAACACAGTTACATCTTCAATGCAAGCTCCCACCATACACAACAACATCAACAACGAGATCTGCACGCAAGGTGCAGAAGTGTAGTATGAGTAATATCGACCCCATGTACTCAATAAGTATCCTAACTAATCTCGGCGAGATAAAAGAAGAAAGAACTATAGAATATACTCACTAACACTTGTGCATTTCATAATTTCAATAAGTATAGAACGAATATATGATCCAATCAGCAAATCTCAGGAAAAACCATTTTGATGCTCACAATTCTTAGTTTAAAGTGTTCTGCTCAGTCAACAATCCAGCATATAAGGAAGACATGCAAGTAAATCAGGTAGATAGATAAGGAAATTGCAAGTAAAGATGAAATGCAATAATCAACTATCAGTTTGTTGCGACGCACAACCCGATCCAATAACAGTAGGCAGTCCGTGCAAGAACGACCAATCCAACGTGCTACCAGTCTGCTGCGGTGATATGCTCAATATCATAATCCACCTGGCGTGGTCACAGGCGTATCATCATAATCCACCTGGCGTGGTTAGTGGCTCAATATCATAATCTGCCTAGCGTGGTCACATGCATATCATCACAATCTGCCCGTCATTGTCACACACATAATAACATAATTTGCATGACGTGGTCACATGCTCAATATCATAATCCTCCTGGCGTGGTCACAAGCATATCATCACAATCCGCCTGACGTAGTCACAAGAATAACAACACAATCCGCTTGATGTAGCACATGAATATCATAATATTTTGCTCGGCGTGGTCGCATATATCCAGTCCAATCATATCACACATGAGTAAATAAAAAAGAATATATGTATGTGATGAATGAATAACAATTCTCATGCTCCTGGACTGGTATAAAAGACATGGTAAAGTGTAGGCATGTGCAAAGTATGCTATCATAGCTCAAATCGGCAATTTCATAACAGAATAACATTTATCAAGTTTATTCAGGGAATAAACCTCTATGTAGCCTCAAACAAGGGTCAAATAGTTCATCTTATGTTACAAATATGAGAAACATCATATCTTAAAGCTTAACAGTCAATTCTGGGTTTATCATAGTCTAAACACCACCCGAGCATGGATAAATACCCCCGGTGTCAGCACATGGGTTCAAATCCCACGCATGTGCGCACCCATGGCACGTAGCTATCACAAATAATTCAAGCAACTAGTACCTCAAAAAAGTTTAAATAAGATATTTACTTCAAACAAGCCAAGACAAATATCGAGCAAGCCAAACAACACTCTAGAAATGTCATTCCACGCGTATCAACCTCCGAACGGATCAGAAGTAGCCAAAAGAAACTCAAGAATATCAAACAATGCCAAAGGAAACAAACCCAATCGATAAAGGTCGAATCTTTAATCAAAAGCACCAAAGTAAAGCAAAAGGTTAAACCCAGGCCCGCACCTCAGAACCCAACATAACTAATTCAATTATGAGTCCAACCATACTTGTTTTACTTAAATCTGACTTTGAATCGATGTTCAAAACTCAAAAATTCACTTTATGAAATTTTAGGCAAAAGCCACCAATTTCTCTTTTGAAATCATCAACCAATTGCCAAAAATGAAGATAAATTCATAAAATATAATCAAGACTGAGTAGAAAGCGCTTACTCATATCCATGTGGTGAAAATCGCCTAAACATTGCTTCAATCCGAGCTCCATAGCTCCAAATATGTAAAAATGACCGAAACCTACAAAATTGAGTACATATAATCACTAGACGAAACAATGAATCGTGATCGCGAAAATACCATCACAGTTGCATAGAAGATAATGCATTACCCCAGAAATACTCTACGTGATCGCAAAACAAGTTTCGCGATCGTGAAACACAAAATGCTCAGTCTCTAAGAATCTATATGCGAATGTGACCCCAGGCACGCAAACGTAATGGAGATTCATGAAGACCTGCCCAGCCTAGCTCTACATTGCATGAACGCGTACACACTTGCGCGAACGTGATGCTCAAGCTCTAGTAACCTAAGCGAATGCAAACGAATATTCCTGAACGCGAAGAAGTAGATACCCAGCTCCAATTTTCCTCTACGCTATCGCACTTCCATCTTCGCGATCACGAAGAACAGTTGGGGCACCAGACACTAACAATGAAAATATGAAGAAAAATGGTCTAAAATCGATTCAAAAAATGCTTGAGCCCCTCGAAACCCCGTCCTAATATGCCAACAAGCACCATAACATAACACGGACCTACTCGAGGCCTCAAATCACCTGTAACAGAGGCAAAACCACGAATCGCTCCTCAAACTAAACTTAATGAACTTTCGAACTTTCAACTTCCAAACCTCGTGCCGAACCATATCAAATCAACTCGGAATGAACTCAAATTATGTGCGCAAGTCCCAAATAACATAAAGAAGCTATTCGGGTTCCCGGAACCACAATCCGAACCCGATATTATCAAAGTCAACTCCTGGTCAAACTTATAAATACTCCAAACCTTAATATTTTCAACTTTCGTCAATTAGTGCAGAAACCTTCTAAACATATCCAAATGTAAATGTGGTTATACGCCCCTGTCCAAAATCACCATCCGGACATAATAAAATCATCAAAACTCCGATCTGAGGTCAAATACTCAAAAATCAAACTTGGTAAAATCTTCCAAAAAAAAGCTTCAAACGTGAAATTCATTCTTCCGAACCAATTCCGAATCACCTGAAAACCAAAACCGGCGATTCACACAGGTCATAATATACGGAGCTACTCATGCTCTCAAACCACTGAGTGAAGTGCAAATGATCAATACAACCGGTCGGGTCGTTACACATATATGAGGTGTCTCGAGTTACCGTTTTAATTTGTTTGTTGGTCAGATATTAATATTGTAATTAATCATATACTCCCTCTGTTTGAAATTAGATAATATACATTCCTTTTTAGTTTGTTACTAAACAATTGACACATTTCTAAATTTGAAATTAATTCAACTTTAAACTCTTCATTTTACCTATTGTACTTTTAATGAGAAGCTTTTGTAATCACACAAATGTCATGGCCCAACAAAGCTTTTACCCGTTAATCTTTTAAGACCACAAGTTTTAAAAATCTTTTTTTTTTTTTAAATTCATGTCGAGTCAAACTAGCTCATCTAAATTGAACGAAGGACATAATTATTGATGAAATAGTGGGTGACATAAGCACAGAAGTCACTCATGTGTAAAGGTAAGCATCGATCTAAAAATTTCGATAAGTCACTCATGTGTATAGGTAAGCAACTTTATAAACCTTTTGGGCTACGTCACGTTAGGCTATCTATCATTTTAAGTATTCCATTTTTTTTTTCTTCTTCTGTAATTAGCGTTAACTATATTATTTATTTGTTAACTTTTGACTTTCTTTTTATGTCTTTTATTAGTAGTTATATAATTGCCTTTTTCACACAAATTTTCGCTCTATCATAACTATAGCATTATCATAACTATATTTCGCAAAATTTCGCAACTATAGTGTTAACTTCTGTATTTCGCAAATTTTCGCTCTATCATAACTATAGCATTATAGTTTTCCTTTCAATTGATTTATATTATATACCAAAAAATAAATAATCAGAACCAAAGTTCATAGTTTCTTGAACCGACAAAATATTTACTCTATGTATATATAACGACGTATGAACGTATAAAGTTAGGTGGCACTCGAAAACTCCAGATTTTGGATCGTCATTGACGGTGGTAGTTTTTTCGTACATTGAAATTTCTAATATATTATCAGCTTAAGAGAATATTTAGATTATTGAATCAAAAGTAAGTTAGCTAAGTGCTTACGTATTCCTTTTCCATATTAGTGATATGGTTGGCAATAAATATGATTGTACCTTATGAATTCTAATAATAAATGATCTGATAAAGATGGAGTAAAGCACGAATTAGTAATTTGACAATGCCTTTGGGGTCGTACTGTAGCGGGTAAGTTATATGTGTTCGAGGAGTAACATAACGAATATCATGTTTGGTAGTCTTTAATTATTTTATACAAAAATCAGCATAATTAATGTTATGTTTGGTTGTTTTTTCTTTGGGGTCATAAGTAATACATTGATAAGTTGTACAACAAATCTATGTATTATTTATGCAAAGTAGAATGTGGAATAACTAATATTATGTATTATTAGTAATACATGGATTAAACAATCAAATAATCAAAAAGTCCTCGTATTGGAGAATGATTCTTGTTTTAGAAGCTTAAGCGCTAAGAGTTGATCGGAGTTTGATTTTTGTGTAAACGACTCCGGAATGGGATTTTGATGGTTCCAATAACTTTGTATGGTGATTTTGGATTTAGGCGTTTGTCCGGATTTGGATTTGCAGGTCCGTAGAATAATTTGAAACATTAACGCAAAAATTGAAAAGTTTAAGTTTCGGAAGGTGGAGAGGTTTGATCGAGGGTCAACTTTGTTGATATGGGTTCAAATTTTGAATCCAGAAATTGGAATGGGTCAATTATGACTTGTGTGCAAAATTTGAAGTTATTTCGGATTGATTTGATTCGTTTTTGCACGAGTTTTGGAATTCGGAAGATTTAAAAATTTATAAGTTCGATTCGAGGTGCGATTCGTAAATTCAACGTTATTTAATGTGATTTGAGACCTCAAGTAGTTCCGTGTTGCATTACGGGACTTGTTGGTATGTTCGAACGAGGTCCCGAGTGGCTGGGTAAGCTTCAGATAAGTTTAGGTTGTATTGCGCTTGTTTTTGATATTTTAGCGTCATTTCTTCTGGCACAAATGGTACTATATTAATCAAATGAGCTCCAAATTCAGTTTTGTAGAAGCATTATATCCGTATTGTAATTATAGAGCCATAACAAAAAGAATCGTCGAATTCGGACATCGTATGAGAGAGTTATATTCATTTTCGTGTCGGGGAGACTGCTTGTTTCTACTGTAGTCGCAATTGTGACTCCTGTCCTATTCTAGTTCACAATTGCGAAAGTTTTATCGCAATTACGAACGTTTTATCGCAATTGCGACATTTTCCAGCCATGTTATTGTTCGCAATTTCAAAGGCTTTCTTCCCTTTTGCGAGGGTTGGCAATTGCGAACCCTGGATCGCAAATACGACATATGCAACTTTTTTTCAGCTATGTAATTCTTGTTTTTACTTCATTTTGTGATTTTTTTGAAGCCTAGGTCTGAGTGTGGGCGATTTTGAAAGAGGAATTTCATCTACAATTATTGGGTAAGTGTCGTTGTCCAATTTCTATGTATACTTCATGATTTTATTTGAGTTTTAACATCAAAATGGTGAGAATCAAAGTGAAAAAATTTAAAAATTTGTAAAATCTTTCAAAAATTAAAAATGACGATTTGGAGGGCGTTTCGTTATCGGAATTTGTTACTTTTGGTATGGTGGAACTCTTATAGAAATGGGTGTTCAAGTTTTATAATTTTATCGGGTTCCAAAGTGTGGGCCCGAGGTTTGACTTTTAGGTTGACTGTTTAGTTTTAATTAAAATCGATACTTTTATTATTCATAATTATTTTCTCCGAGTTTTATTTATGAATTGGAGTTATTTATGTTAGATTTGAGCCGTCTGGAGGTTGTTTCATGCGAGAAGGTCATTTTAGAGTATCGGTCTAGTTTTTCTTTTTGAGGTAAGTATCTTGCCTAGCTTTGTGTGGGGGAACTACCCCTTATGATTTGAGTCATTTGTGTTAATTGTGTCATGTGAAGTCCATGTACGCGAGGTGACGAGTACGTGCTCTGGCTTATTTGTGGAAATTTAATCGTTTAGAGCTCTTAGGTTCTTATGTTCATTAGATATGAAGTTGTTTTGTCATGTTAAATACCCCATTTACTAGTTTCACCTTTACGTGTTTTATTTGAAATTAATTGATTCATGTTCCACCCTTATTGTCTATTAAACACCTATGTGCCTTAACTGAAGTTGTTGCCTCTTCTATTGCTGTGCTATCCTTCCCTAATTGCTTATCCTTAATTAAAGTTATTATTATCTTTTTCATAATTACTTATCCTTAATTGAATTTGTTGTGTCTCTTCTGTAATTTATTAACTTAAAATAAAGTTTTCGTATCCCTTATCATTGTTGACTTATCCTTATTTAGAACTATTGATTCGTGTTATCTCTTTTATCGTCGGATTGTACTTTTGCAGAATCAATGCTACACATTATCTCTTCCATGGTGATCTGGTCTTGTTGAGACCATTATTCCTTATTGTGTACTTTTGTTGTGAGCTTGTTCTTCCGTCTCTTTGTGTTTAGAAGTCCACGAGTTGATTTACTTATCGTATTCTCATGTTATTGTCGTTGTTGTTGTATTCAGTGTCGTTGAGCCGAGGGTTATGTGTGGTCGTGATATTGAAACTATTTAGCGAAAATGTTGTGGCATATGGGTACATATTGTGAAAGTAATTTATTTGAGTTTTTATGTTTTCTCACACGTGTTGTTGTTGAGAGAATTGTTATGTTGTTGCACAGGGTTTCTGTAGTGCGGTTGTTACTGTGATTGCACGAGGTTTCTGTAATGCGATTGTTATTGTGTTGCACGAGGTTTCTGTCGTGATATTGTTATTATTGATACGCATGCGGTGGCATAAGGTCTGGATGTTGAAATGAATGCGGTGAGATAAGGTGGCTTGAAATGCGTGGCTAGAAGGGGAACTACTAGAAGTCATGCGGTGTGATAAGGTGGGCTAAAATGCGGGATGATATTTCGGAAAAACATAATTTTTAAAACTAAATATAAAGGCCCCCGCGGTGATCTAAGGAAAGTTGTGATTCATTTTATGGTTTGAGATTACGGGGCAGTACCTCGGTAAGATTCTTTTTGTCATTTCCCTTTTCTGGGAACTTGTCTTTGATTGCTATTTTCCTTGGAATACTATTAACTGTTTCCCTCTGTGTTGCACTATTTGCTCAGTTCTATGTAGTTAATCTTGTTGTGCTAGTCGCTGCTCCAAAGTTCATGCCTTTATTATGTTGTACATTTTGTGGTGATCATTTCTTATGTGTCATTCATGGTCTCTACTCTTATTTATTGACTTGAATTGTGGTATAACACTTTCACACGCATACACGTAGTTAAATCACTCATATCACTTGTAAAAGATGAATCCTGACTTCACTGACCATTATACATAACTCTTGTCTACTTGCCTTCTGTGTGAGGGATGTTCTATTGGCACGTCAGTCGTCTGTACGGTTATGAGTTGTAATGTGAGCACAAGATGCCAAGTGATCAGTGTTCACAAATTGGGACCCGTGATTAATGATTTTGAGGTTTGGCCACCTCGTGGAAATCCTTGGGTAAAACATGTGTGAAAGCGGTTGTTCCTACTAGTTGTCATTTGTCTTCATTTCTTCGGTTTCACCGGATTTGGACTGTGCTCAGCTTACTCTACAATGTTATTGTCACGATCCAAACCGATGGGCCGCGACGGGCACCCGGTATCTTACTCGACCAAGTACCAACGTAACATATCATTCTTATTACCTCATCATATACACGTGACATACGGGCCTAATAGGCCAACATAATCATTTATAAACTCAAAACATAGGACGACAAGGCCGTACAATCTTCCACGTATAAGACACATGTCTACAAGCCTCTAAGAGTCAATAAATGTCATAAAGGTCGGGATAGATTCCCGCCATACCAAACAATACCCGTCTAAATCATACTAACCAAACAAGCGACTCCAAAGCAAATGGAGCGCACCAACATCTTCCGCGGAGCTGATAGCCTACTTGGATGGCTCTTGACCTGTCTATCGGGACCTGCGAGCATGAAACGCAGCTTCCCCAGGAAAAAGGGACGTCAGTACGAATAATGTACCCAGTATGTAAGGCACATAAATAAGTACATAAGAGACATGGAAGAAATATAGAGCACATGACTCAACCTGTAAGCCTGAATAGCTTTGTAAATCATAAATTACTTTTAGCGTCATGCATATGCATATGAATGTCATGTCGTGTATAGGTACATGTTTCATAACATCATTTGCCTCTGAGGGAATCCCATCATATCATATCGTCCACTATGGACAAAATCATCATTGTATACCAGCTGATCAGGTGGTGGTGCGTATACAACACCACAACCTTTCTCATATCCCATATACATATATATACATACATATATACTCTTATATAACACCGTTTGAATATACATACATATATATGCGTATATAACGTTGTTTGAACCATATTTCAGCCACTCTGGGAAACATCATCGTCATATACCAGCTGATCAGGTGGTGGTGCGTATATAACACCGTAACCTTTTCCCATATCCCATATACATATATACGCGCATATAACGCCATCTGGTCATGGGTCAATGCACATGTATGAAATGATGAAAAGTACGTAATAATCTAAATATTCCTTCCGGATAAACTCTTCCAACTACGTATTATTCTGAGACCCATGAACAGAAAATAATAATAATTCTCATGGGGAATCAAGAATATAGACACCCCTACTATTTCTATGAATAGAGTAATTTATAAAAACTGTGTATTTGCTTGTTTCTTCAGTATAATTTGGACCATTCCAAAAGAAAGAAGGGATAGCCTTTACATACCTGAGTCGATTCTCTTGGAAATCCCTTTATCATACGTTAATTGCGATAACACGTAACGGAATGATCGGAGTAGGAAAAAAATCCGTATGATGTTCTTGAAAAGGGTTGCACCGTATTCCTTTAGAATCGCAAAATTTTATGTTGCTAAGGTTTCTAAAATTTTTCGTTGGACTATTGAAGATTTACGTTGCTAATACGAATGAATAACGCTACTTGATGAAAGGTTACTTAATGAAATGTTTAGCATCTGATTTCATTCTCTTTTAGAATCAATATTTGAATGGGTTATGAATGAATAATGTTTCGCCCCGCCTTTGATTAACATGTTTCATCTTGGAAATTGTTAAAGATAAAAAGCTTTGTTGTTAGCATATTAGGTGGACACTTAAAAGAATGGCTAATAGTCATTCCTTTGGAATGTATCTTTCATCCACGTGGGGGTGGGATGGGATATTCAATCTTTATCCACTTCTTAGTTAATTAGGTAATGTCCCGTAACACGGTAATTAACCAATTACCCCCATAGATAAAAATTATCTCAAATTACTTAAAATTTTATTTATTATTTTTATATACTTTATACATCATATTATCAGGATCATATGGTACTTGTCTATATATATCGGGTATTATCGCTCGACCCCTATTTTATCCCAAATCAGCAACCTTCAACGTAAATCACTTTATTTAATTCGTGTACCCTTTGTCCGTCGTGATACTTACTTATCTCTTGTTATAATTAGCGTAAATACGTTAATCTCAAGATAATCTCATCCCCGAGTCTATGTCAATTAACGGAAGACGAAACTTTTACGTATGAAACACGGGATATAACATAAGACCTCGTTGTCGAGCTTTCATCAATTTATTTGTGGCGCACTTTTACATATAAAAACATGGGGTGTAACATCAATCCCCCGTTTGGAACATTCGTCCTCGAATGTTGACTGATATCATTGTCATATCCTATAGTCTTTGCGAATACTTTAGTGCTCTCCTTGCCATCCTAGGCAACTGTTCTGTGAATTAATCTAAAGGCCAGAGAATTCCCCCCTTTAGGATTCTTTCTCACACCATGACTTATGGTCGGAATCCTTCCAGTCTCGTAACTGTTGCTACCTTCTATCATGCAGCAAGTATGACTCTGACCTTGAAAGTGCGCTTATGCGTCTCTTCTCTCCTTTTTCCTCCAGTTTTTAGCCAATTTCTAGGCCTTACTTGTAAACATATACAAAGCTTAATAAGATGTCCCCTTGGGCATCTATAGGTATACTGAAGTTATTCGCTCGATACTTTGTTGAACTTACGAATATTGTAATACTTTATTTCGTTGATCCGTTTATCCATTCGTATGACTTTACTACATCTAGGTAGGTCATACTATACCATAATATTTATCATTATTGTGGTCTGCAACCAACTCCAGATTACCCTCGTTGCTTATCCTATATGTATAAATCTATGTCTTTTAATGCTTCCTCATTACTGTTCATCTTAAGAATGACGGCCTAATCTACCTCATACTTTGTGACTTTTTCCCATCCTTGTCGATTCGCCATAATGTAGATGTATCATCTATCACTGATAACTTGATCTCTTATATAACAATATCGCTAGGGCTCACGTTCCATCGTGGAACATTTGAAGTGATTGTCTTGATCCATACTCGTATTTCATAGCATCCAGTGTGATTTACCTTGCGTGGGTATTTTAATCCTGTACAATTCATGAAATAATTACTTAATCGAATGCCCATACGTCATCTTTTCTCTATCATAATTATACCTTCATTCTACTACCAGGGTAGCATTCTATCTCTTCTAAATGCCATTAGTCTTAGACTCATTTGAGTTCATTTAGGCTATACTGAGCTTTGTATAACTTAGAGAAACCATCAGCTCTTCTTATTTTTATGGGCTTAATCCTGAAGAATCATCCATTCTCGTCACCTTCTCACTTGACCTTTCTTATCCTTACTCCTGTCTTTCTAAAACTTTGTCGCTTTATCATACTTTAGCTTGCGACCTACACATACCTATTTATATTACTCAAATCTTTCTTTCAACTTTCTTGCATCATAGGTTCCCTTGTGTTATTCTGGAACATCATCCGAGACATTACACCATCTCTAATTCTTCTTTACTCTCTTAACTAGACCTCTCGGTACCTAGAAGTCATAGGCTGAAAGAGATACCACTGAAGATGCTGCTATCATTCCTGGAGGTTGAATCCCCACGCTTCTAGCTTTCTATCCGCAGTATGGACTATTCACAACCTTCTGTATTTCAGTATTCGTACGTTGTTCACCTTTTCTTACTTACCTTAAACTATTTCCTCACATCCTTATATCTCTTTCATAACCTCCCTTCCACATAGGTATAATTTATCTCCACAGCCTGAAGGTCTTATTATAATACTTGCATCTTTGGTGCATACAATCCGGTGGGATCTTCATACTAACTTCTTATGAGGCTGGTACTCTTAAGTTGGCTTCATCGTAGAGCCGTTATAAAATATGGATACTGTATTGTCTCTCCTATACCTCTACTATTTACGAGTGATCCTGAGGTCTATAATTCTCTTGGTCCACTCCGGTTTTACTTAGTCGATGTAACTCTTTAGTTTCCTCTTCTTTCTGATCACACTTTATGTAGGCTTGAGCTATCTCCCGATTTGCGGCTCCTAGTATTAATTATTACTTTAGCCTTTCATAGGCGCAGAGAGATACTCGTGATAAAATCCTTTAACAATTCAATTCTTTGTCTATGACCTGGGATCAATTCTTTCTTTTAACGTATACCATAATCTTCTATGTTGTATATGCTACAAGTATAAAACCCCAAACTCTTAAGTGTGTTTATAACGTCCCCAACTCGGGATCATTGATCGAATAATTATTTTTGTTCCTTCTTAGATTTCTTTAACGTAAGCTATTGCTTTTCCTGGTCTTTCTGCCCCCTTGTTGCGGGCATACATAGATTATTTTAGTTCCTACACATGCCACAGTTTTCGTGCAACACATATGATCTCGAATATCACTTTTAATTTTACTTCCCGTTCATTAGCCACGGCAGGTGCCACTTTCCTTTTGAGTGCTTACAATATTGTTGTGAGACTGTTGTTACATGACCATTCCTTCTTTAGGTCGTTGTGCTTAGGTTGAAGCCTTCTTCCTTATCTCCTCATCTAGTCTTTCATTGTAGTACTCAGGGAGAACTCTTGACTCTCGTAAAATTATGAGCTTATTACGGACCTTTTTTATATCTTTCCTTGCCTATAATCATCTGTAGTTGTTTACCTCCATGCCCTTGTGCTTGTAGGGTTGCTTCTGGACTGATATTTTGATTGCCTTCCCAGTGACACTTTTCTTTATCCCTGTAACAGTCATACGGTACCTTTTAACTACCCCAACTCCTATTTGAATATATCTCAAGTATTATAATGACATTACTACGAGGCTGAATTCTCCATGTTGGGTTTTATTATGTTTATCTTACACGATCTGCTGACTCGTTTGTAACCTCTTGTTTAGCCATAATTGGGCTCTTCCTGATCAATTACTAACTACTGGTTGGCCCATTCTCATATCAATATTATGCGTAATCTTTCTTGGGTTATTTCCTTTGTCTTAACTTACGCCTTGCATTGATTTCTTATTTATTAATAACAGCTCGGGCAGGAAACTTTACTTCCTCTCCTTGAAATCGTGCTTGCACAATATTCTGGAATCGTATCGTATCTGTAGGATTTGGGTAAGTGCCATCTCATTCTTTTTTCACTTTGATCGCATTCTTCCTTTACCATTCCATAGTCACTAGAACCACATAATTCTGACTTAATGCCACATCTCACTCCATATTCCCCCCTTTAGGTGAGTACTAAGAGCTGAAGCCACGAGGATCTACCTATAGATGTTTTACCTCTTTACCTTTGGCGTCGTTTCATAATATTGCTGATCCTTACGCCTTGCGGCAATCCTTATATACCAAGGATAACAAATTCCCTTACTCGCGATGGTGACACTTAGCGCAACTGGCACATAGAGTCCCTAAATCTTAACTTTTCTCACAGTGCTTGCTTTAGGGAAGTGTCTTCCTGAATGACCTTTCTCTAAATTTCTTATGAATATTCTTCTGTTGTCCATTCTATTATGGCCGGAATATAATCTGAAATTCTCATGATGCCGACCATTATCAAATCACTCAATCCTTAATTTATGTTTAGCCTACCTTGTTCACCTATCCATGCTGATTTCTATTTCTCTGGGGTCTAACTTTTCCTTCTAGTAGTCGCGTTGGAATCACGAGCTTATTTATCGAAATGAGGATATGACTTTATGGCCTATATTCTTTTGTTGTCTCAAGGCATGTCACCTCTCGTCTTTTTTTCTTCATTTGACTATAGATTTCGTAACACTCTACTGTTGTCGCCCATGTATCACATATTACTCATAATTCTTCCTTATCTCTCTTCTCATTACTCTGCTAAATTCTGCCTATCTCTTTCTTGTGAAAACTTTAACAAGTCATTCTTTCTCTTTTAGCTCTCCTTGCTTCATTCATCAGTTCTTCGGGTTGCTCAACATCCTTGCTCTACTAGGGGCGAGAGTCACACTAAGATAATATTTATCCCTTCCAGGCATTTCAGTGCCTTTCTTCGATTTTTTTTTGTTTTATCATAATTGTATTCATATCTAATCGTAATATTCTAGAGGGCATCACCTGGGTGTCTCACAAGAAGATCTATTAGCACATTTGTAATACCCTTTGGAAATGTCAACTAACAAAACAATCCATTCTACACTATGGGGTACTCTAACCCTAGCCGGATCCTGATGTTCCATCCTTTTCTTAAACTACACATGTTAGCCCCTATAGGGCATACTGAGATGGGTATGGCCAATTGCACATACCTCTGTTACTGTTGAATATAACTCAAAAAGCTTATGTTCCTTTTCCTGAATTATAAACACTGTTAACCTTCATTAACTTGGCGCCTCGTACTCTTCTTCATCTTACTTATTTTGCTTGTTGAAACTTGTATTTATCTTCTAAATCTCTCATTTTCTTTCAACATTAAGGTGGATAGGTATTCTTGCCTTAAGACTCCTTAGCAAGAGGCTTACATATTTAAGTAGCACAAGATCTGATGAAGACCTCACATTTACTTATCATAAGCAGGATGCAAAGTCGAGTTGCTCTGACTCAACTCTTCCATAGCCATGTATTTTACCAAACTTCTTTCTGGATGTAGCTATCGTCTTATTACGAATAAAATAGAGGTTACGAATTCGAATTCTTACAACTGAGCTCTACCACACGATCTAGAGTAAGAAGAAAGAGTGACAGTCCTAAATGCCCTGTAGCCTCCTGCTTATAAGTGTGGTGCACGACACACCCATAAACAAGACTCTACTAGACACGACTTGTAGATTCCCTAGGGCAGAACTGCTCTGATACCACTTTTATCACGACCCAAACCGATGGGCCGCGACGGGCACCCGGTACCTTACTCAACCAAGTACCAACGTAACGTATCATTCTTATTACATCATCATATACACGTGACATACGGGCCTAATAGGCCAACATAATCATTTATAAACTCAAAACCTAGGCCGACAAGGCTGTACAATCTTCCACGTATACGATATATGTCTACAAGCCTCTAAGAGTAAATAAATGTCATAAAGGTCGGGACAGATTCCCTCTATACCAAACAATACCCGTCTAAATCATAATAACCAAACAAGAGACTCCGAAGCAAATGGAGCGCACCAACATCTTCCGCTGAGCTGATAGCCTAATTGGGGGGCTCTCGACCTGTCTATCGGGACCTGCGGGCATGAAACACAACATCCCCAGGCAAAAGGGACGTCAGTACGAATAATGTACCGAGTATTTAAAGCACATAAATAAGTACATAAGAGACATGGAAGAAATATAGAGCACATGATTCAATCTGTAAGCCTGAAAAGCTTTGTAAATCATAAATTACTTTTAGTGTCATGCATATGCATATGAATGTCATGTCGTGCATAGGTACATGTTTCATAACATCATCAGCTCTGAGGGCATCCCATCATATCTTATCGGCCACTGTGGGCAAAATCATCATTGTATACCAGCTGATCAGCTGGTGGTGCATATATAACGCCATAACCTTTCCCATATCCCATATACATATATATAGATACATATATACGCGTATATAACTTCGTTTGAATATACATACATATATACACGTATATAACACCGTTTGAACCATATTTCAGCTATTCTGGGCAATATCATCATCATATACCAGCTGATCAGGTGGTGGTGCAACGCCGTAACTTTTTCTCATATGCCATATACATATATTTACATACATACGCATATATAACGCCAACTGGTCATGGTTCAATTCACATGTATGAAATGCATGAAAAGTACGTAATAATCTCAATATTCATTCCAGATAAACTCTTCCAACTGCGTATTATTCTGAGACCCATGAACATAAAGTAATAATAATTCTCATAAGGAATCAAGAATATAGATACCCCTACTATTTCTAAGAATAGAGTAATTTATAAAAACTGTGTATTTCTTTGTTTCTTAAGTATAATTTGGACCATGCCAAAAGAAAAAAGTGATAGCCATTACATACCTGAGTCAATTCTCTTGGAAATACCTTTAGCATAGATTAATTGCGATAACACGTAACGGAATGATCGGAGTAGGAAAAAAATTCGTATGATGTTCTTGAAAAGGGTTGCACCGTATTCCTTTAATATCGCAAAATTTTACATTGCTAAGGTTTCTAAAAATTTTTGTTCGATTGTTGAAGATTTACGTTGCTAATACGAATGAATAACGTTACTTGATGAAGGTTACTTAATGAAGTGTTTAGGATCTGATTTCATTCTCTTTTAGAATGAATCTTTGAATGAGTTATGAATGAATAACATTTTCCCCCACCTTTGATTAACATATTGCATCTTGGAAATTGTTAAATATGAAAAGCTTTGTTGTTAGCATATTAGATGGACACTTAAAATAATGGCTAAGAGTCATTCCTTTGGAATGTATATTCTTCCACGTGGGGGTGGGATGTGATATTTAATCTTTATCCACTTATTAGTTAATTAGGTAATGTCCCGTTACCCGGTAATTAACCAATTACCCACATAACTAAAAATTGTCTCAAATTACTTATAATTTTATTTATTATTTTTATATACTTTATACATCATATTATCAGAATCATATGGTACTAGTCTATATATATCGGGTATTATCGCTCGACCCGTATTTTATCCCAAATCAGCAACCTTCAACGAAAATCAATTTCTTTAATTCGTGTACCCTTTATCCGTCATGATACTTACTTATCGCTTGTTATAATTAGCGTAAATACATTAATCTCAATATAATCTCATTCCCGAGTCTACATCAATTAACGAAAGACGAAACTTTTACGTACGAAATGCGGGATATAACATAAGACCTCGTTGTCGAGCTTTCCTCAATTTATTTGTGGTGCACTTTCACATATAAAAATATGGGGTGTAACCGTTATTATCTGTTGTGTCTTGTTTCTATCTATTGCTTTTAGACCCTTTTATAAATGTTGTATGATTATTGTCATCATTTCTAGACTTATACTGATATTGTTTCCCGCTAGTTCTACATGTATACTTGTTCAGATTGTTTAGTCCAATGGGTGTCTTGACTGTCCTTCGTCACCGCTCCACTGAGGTTAATCTTGATACTTACTAGGTACTGTTGTGGTATACGCATACTGCGCTTTTGCACATTTTTGTGAAGATCTCAGTGCCTCGGCAATTGTTGATTATTATCTAGCTAGTCAAGCATTGCTATGGAGACTCAAGGTAAACCTACCGTCGTGTGGCAGGCCTCGGATTCACCTTCCGATATTGTACTTGTGCCATTTAATTTCCATTCGCAACAGTTTTGTATTTAGGGATTCTTCTGGTAAACTCAGTAGAGCTTATGACTTATGCTATCGATTTTAGGGTTGTAAGTTGGGTATAAAGATTTCTATTTCATATTTATTAGTTGATGGTTGAACTCCTCGATTTATTTTGTACGTGTTAGGCTTACTTAGTCTTAGAGACTAAGTGTCGTCACGACATCCTATGGAGGAAAATTGGGGTTGTGACAATTAGTACCTACATAACTCTAACCAGCAACCAAACTACCCCTTTTTTGTCTAGTTAATGCATTCTGAGGTCTTCATTTACTTTTGAAAAATTGTGAACCTATATAAAGTTTTGTAACGACTCGAACATTCCTTTTGAGAATTAGCGTCTCATTCTGTGGCTTAAGGTATTGAGTAGATTTGTGTTATGTTTTATTACTTGTGTGTGTGGTTGAGTTCGGTTTTTCCGATGATTCGATATTGATTTGGAAAAAAAATTCTTGTTTTAGAAGTTTAAGTGAAAAGAGTAGACCGGAGTTTGACTTTTGTGAAGACGACTCTGGATGGTGTTTTGATGATTTCAATAGCTTCGTATGGTTATTTTGGACTTAAGCGTGTGACCGAATTTGGATTCGGAGGTCCGTAGGTTGATTTGATGCATTTTGGAAAAAATTGGGAATTGAAGGTTGAGAGGTTTGACCGCGCAGGTGCAAGAAATGGACCACAAAAGCGAAAATGACAGCTCGAAACGTGCAGGTGCATATCTTTTGCCGCATAAGCAAAAATCCCTGTGTATAAAAAATCAAACTGCGTTATTTTGGTATTTTGAGCATATCTTGAGTTCTAGAGCTCTGATTTAGGTGATATTTACGACGTTCATGTCGTCTTTTCATAGGGTTCAGTATCTAACTATAATTTTTGTATTTTAATATGAGTATAGGAGTTCAATTTTGAATTAATCCATATTTTGATTGGATAATATGAGGTTATTATCATAAACGTTTCTAATGAAGGTAATTGAGTTTGAACATTGATTCAGAGTCGGAATTAGATGAAATTAACATGGTTTGACTCATAATTGAATTGGTTGTCGATATTTGTGGATTTTATCGTGTTTCGAGGTACGAGCCCGAGGTTTACTTTTTAGTTTTCATTAAATATGGAAGCTTTATTATCCGGAGTTGTTTCCTATGGTTTTTATTTATGATATTAAGTTATTTTGGCTAGGTTTTAGCTGTCCGTAGGTTGTTTCATAGAAGAATGTCATTTTAGAGTATCAGTTTAGCTTCTTTGAGGTAATTATCTTGCCTAACTTTGTGTGAGGGAACTACCTCTTGGGATTTGAGTCGTTTGTGCTAATTGTTTGATGTGAAAGCGGTGTACGCGAGGTGGCGAGTACGAACTCGGGCTTATTTGTTGAAATTGATTGATTTAGACTCTTAGACTTCTTTTCATTTATTTATTTGGAATTTTTAGCACATGTTATATCTTTTATTCTCCATGTCTACTATCACATGCTTTATTTGAATTTGTCGTTACATGTCACATCATTTACTTATCGAGTTAGCTCTTATATGCTTTATTTGAAGTTGTTACCACCTTTATCATTATGTGGTCTCTTTTATTGTTGAGTTACTCTTAGTTGAAATTGTTGTACATGGTATCCTTTTGTTACCAAGTTATTCTCATGCATTTAGATGTAGTACTAGTTCGTGCCATCTATGTTTCATTGTTAGCCTAATTCATACACTAGAACCCAGAGTTTTCCATTTCATGGAGATACTTTTACTGTTGAGTTTATCCTTAAATAATTAAATTGAATTGAGCTTATAGAAAGTCATTAATCTATTTTAAATTAAAGTTGTGTTAAAAGGGGGTGTTGTTCCTTGTGAGTTACTTTCCCGCTCGTTTTTTTTGTTATTGATATGTTTTATACAATGTGTTTGAGCCGTGGTTGTGAAAATATTGATATTGTTGGATCTTTGAAAAGGTTATGGCCTATGGAACTTGTATTATGAGTTGATACATCAAGTTGTTGTGATGTTACCATTTGTGAATTGTTATGTGGTTTGGTTTTTGTTATGCATATCATAAGGGGGGCATTTCACCATTGGTGTTATGCGGGGCATAAGGGTGGCATGTCATAGTTGTTCAATGTACAGAGTTATAAAGGTGACTATTGTGTTATTGTCAGGGCGGAGTGACACGAGTTGCTATTATACAGAGTAATAAGGGTGAATATTATACATAGTGATACGGGTGGCTATCGGAGAGATAAGGGTGGCTAACGATATTGTCAGGGCGGAGTGATACGGGTGGCTATCGGAGAGATAAGGGTGGCGATGTACGGGATGGCGTGTGATGGCTTGGGGACATTGTGTTTGTGATTTTCGTGTGATGGTGTGTTTTTCCATGTGTTTTTCATACACCTTACATGACTTCTTTTTTTGCTTCGATGAGCTACTCGATGTCCTTGATATTACTTATTGACTAGGGTTGTAATGGTACACTCTCACAAGCCTACACCATACCATGCCACCTATACTAGCTTAGGAGTATGAAACTTAACATTTACTAATCATAATGTGTTCTTGTATTACCGTCTTTATGTTTCTATCGATCCTGTGACCATACCGGGTGGATTGTGAGAATGTGACCATGCCGGGCAGATTGTGATTGTGAGCCTGTGACCATGCCGGGCGGAGTATGATTGTGAGCATGTGACCACGCCGGACGGATTTTGAATGTGAGCCTATGATCATGCCAGGCGGATTAAGATATTGACACGTGAGGTGTCCATGCGTTTGTGATTCGAGATGCGAGCACGAGGTATCGTGAGTATATGATGGTGGGTTGAAACCCGTGACTCGTGACTATGAAATGAGGTATCATGAAGTAATTTCATTGTGAATCTTGTGTTAGAATGACTTGATTAATTGGTTGTCCTTTGTGCTCCTTATTTGGTTTCAATGGTATTTTTACTGTTTTCTTTTTTGTTTAGTGTTAATAGCACATCTTGATTTTGTTGACATTTACTGATTTTTCTTTCCATTATTAACTTTATATTTCTATACTACACAGGTTATTTTGTCTAGTGAGTTTCTCAACTATACGTCGTTACTACTCCACCGATGTTAGTCTTGATACTTACTGGGTATTGATCGTGTTGTACTCATACTACACTTTTGCACATTTTTGTGCAGAGCCATGTATTGGAGATATCGGACTCGGGCGGAGTCAGCTTGTTGATCGCAAGGATTCAAGGTAGAGCTACTTAGTCGTGGCACTCCATTGGAGTCCTTTCCTTATATTGTATTGTCATTTGTTACTTGAAAAATATTATTTCGATCCTTGAGATCATTCCATGTATCAACTAGAGTTCGTGACTATGTATTACCAAATTTTGGGAGGTTTTTATAATTATTGTCGTGTAGGCTTATTCCGCTTTTGTTTCGGTATTTATTTTAAAATTTGTTTCAAATTATCATTGTTAAAACTGGCTTAATCATTGTTAGTAATTGGCTTACTTAGTCTTTGACACTAGGTGCCATCACGACTCCTCGATGGGTCTTTGGGTCGTGACAAGTTTTCTTTTTCAAAGCGTAACTGACATGAGGGTTGTTATCAGACTATCCGTGCATTGAGTTGTCTTATCTTTTCTTATTTGACTATATGGACATCAATAAATTTTATATTAAATATATTCTCAGCTTCACTTTAGGATTGCTAGAGTCACAATAGATTTCAAGAGGGTCTTTCATCTTGTTAGGATTTGTAAAAGCTCATTACTAACAAAGCCTAGTAAATTTCTAGGAGGATGTGTCATCTTGCTAGCAACCCTAAAGTGAAGCTATAAGGAGTAATATAAAAATTGGGATTTTACCAACCTATACTACATAGAAAACTTATTTACTCTTCCTAATCAAGTTTTAACATAATTAGATGATCATATACAATTTAGTTGTAACTGAATATCCCGGAATTGAAGAAAGAATATCAGTTATTTCCCCATATACCTGTGCTCTCTCTCTCCGTCTCTCTATCTCTCTTTCAGTGTTTTTCCCCAATTTTTTTCCATTTGATATTCTTTGTTTTTTATTCTTTCATCTTGTATATACTTTTAATTGAATTCATCAATGGATTTCAATCGTTTTGCTATAGAGTATTAACTTAGAAATTTTCTTTCATGTTGCACAATTGGTGTTTTAATTGAAATTGTCAATCAATAAATTTTGAAGGTATTTTATTCTCCACCATTGACAGTCATTAAAAAGCTTCGTAGCTTTGAATTCAAATATGGATTTTCAACTCTATTATTCATTTGGATTGGGTGTTGTTGCAAACAATTGGGAATATTCTTTGGAGTTTATATCTCAATTTTGAGGGTGTTTGGTGAAGATTAGACTTGATTTTAGATGAATCTCTGATTGAAACTCGAAGAAGAATATATGACATACAATATACTTACAAAATTGTATTATAGTTGTATGTAAATTATATTTAAGTTGTATTTTGTTGTAGTTATATATTTTTTAATTTGAATGTTGTATGAAAGTTAAAAAAAATAGTTGTATAATGTATGAATTATTGTATGAAATTTGTATTTAAGTTATAAAGACCATCTTCTTACATAGAGTTGTTCATATGTATCAAAATGTATTAAGAGATGAAGTTTTGATTAGAATTTCATAGAGAAAGAAGAACACACCACATACAAAATATATACAAAATACATACAGAAGACATATTGTATAAATATTATAGAAAAATTGTATTTAAGTTGTATGATGTTGTATTTATATTTAACTGGGTAAAAATGATTTATGAAAGTTGTATGAAAGGAGAAGGTCGAGTTATGAAATCACATTGGATGGTATCTCTTGTTGATCGTGATATGTTATTTGTAACGACCCGAATAGTCATTTTGAGCTCTAGCGCATAGTTCGGCGGTTTGAGGCTTTGAGTAGCTTCACGTTATATTTTATGACTTGTACATGTGGTCAGAATTGAATTTCGAGAAGTTCGCAGTTAATTCGGAAGAAAATTCTCAATTCGGAAGCTTTAAGTTGAAAGAGTAAACCAAGGTTTGACTTTAGAGTTAATGACCTCGAGATAGAGATTTGAAAATTTCAATAGATTCGTATGATGATTTCAAACCTGACGTGTGTTTTGGTTGAGTATCCGGTGGTCCGGGAGAAATTTCGCGCTTATTATGGAAAGATAGCATTTTTGATGGTTTTACAATTTTCTAAGTTTGATTAGACGTGGATTTTGATGTTATGGATGTCTGTTTGGGATTTCAAGCCTTGGAATAGGTTCGTATCGTGTTTTCTGACTTGTATGTAAAGTTTGGCGTTATTCTGGAATGTTAAAGTGTAATTCGGACGCGTTTGTCGAAGTTTATAAGTTTGAATGTTTAAATAAAGGTTTTGATCCTTGATTTATAGTTTTGATATTGTTTAATGTGATGTGAGACCTCGAGCAGGTTCGTGTTATATTTTGGAACTGGTTGGTGTGGTTGGACGGGGTCCCGGGGAACTCTGGTGTGTCTCGAGATGGTTTTGGACCATTTTCCCTTGGTTTGTTATTGTTGGTTTCTCGTATTTGGGTTGTTCATCATGATCGCCTAGATAGGATCGGGGTCACGTAGTGTTGACTGGGAACTGGCAAAGTTGTTCTTCGCGATCGCATATAGTGTCTCGCGATCACGGAGTTTGGTCTGATGGTTCATCGTGTTCACGTGGCAAGGGTCATGAACGCGAAGTGTTAGCAGGGTGGCTTAGGCTTTGAAGATTGTTCTTCTGCAATCCTAGGGATATGTTCGTGATCATGGAATGTGTTGGCTGGGCTCATTCGCGTAGGCTGATCAGGCAGAGGATCGCGATCGCATTTTTTTTGTCGTGTTCGCGTAGAGGGAATTCGAGGCAGCGGATTTTATCCTTTGCGATCGCAAAGGAATTCCCCCAATCGTGAAGAAGAAGGACCTGAGCAGACTTGTTTTTAAATCGAGACTTAGCTCTCATTTCTCTGATTTTTCACTTGGATGGCCGAACTTGGGGAGATATCTATTTTGAGGAGTTATTCATCAAGCAACACGAGGTAAGTGATTCCCATTTATTGCAAATTAAATACATGAGTTATATACGTATTAAACAAGAAATTTATATAAAAATTGTGGGATTTTAAGAGAAAACCTAAAATTTGGTTTTTTTAGATTTTTACCACGAAATTGGACATGGAGTTGGGAATAGATTATATATTTGAGTTCGTGTTGTTATAGGTATAGTTTATCTTTGAAATTTTAGGAATCCGGACACGTGTGCTTGACGGTTGACTTTGTTGAGTTTTCAAGCGGGATTGGAAATTATTATAAATTAATTAATTATAAGTGTTGGAGCATATTTCATTCGTTTGCATGTTGTTTGATTAGTTCGGATCATTTGGCTTTGAATTGAGGAGTTAGAAAGGCATTGGAGTTGGTTATTAGAATTTTGGAGCGAGGTAAGTCTCCTGTATAACTTTGTGAAGGAGAAATTACCCCATAGGTGTTTAAATTGTTATGTGCTACTATTTGTGGGTTCTACGTACACACGAGATAACGAGAGTCAATCCGTAGCTAAAATTCATGTTATGTCCAGGTAGACGCATGACTTATTTATGCTATTACTTGCTATATTTGAACTCAATTTTCTAGTTTGGATTGATTGAATTAATGCGTAAGAATTTGGTTAAAGATTATGTTAAATTGAGCTTCATTATCTAAACTTTGGCGGACTATTAACCATTGATGAGAATTTATATTCTTTTATGGGCTTACCTTTAAGCTGTAAATACAAAATTCACAAATATGGAGAGTTTCCCTATTCCTGTGGATCGGGCCGAGCGCCTCGACGATATTTATATATATTATGGAATGCATCAATGGATTAGGTCGCACAACCTCCGTAGTGTATGTACACGACTATATGGATAGGGCCGAACTTCGGCATGATTCGTACGTAAATTGGCTAAGAGCCTGATTACCCACGAGATTACCCCCTTACTTAAACTTGGAAATTACGTAATATTTTCTAGTGACTTGAGATCGGATATTTAATTGATGGTTCCTATTTATTGAGATAGCATGTGGCCTTTAGGGGCATTTTACCTAATAATATTTGTTAAAGGATTTCGTTATCTACTGTTCCTTATTCTATTAGTTCTGTTGTACTCCATACCTATTTTTGTTCCCTACATTTTATTTATTGGACCACTAGTAAGTGTCAATGTTGACTCTTCGTCACTACTTCTCCGGGGTTAGCCGATCGTTTTGAGTATTATAGCCCTGATCCCTTATTTATTTCCTTCTCAATGTTGTATTATGGTTATGTGACCTGCCGGGGGTGTTTGGTTTTTGGTTCGGATGAGTTTCGGAGTGGAGCGAGACACATAGTCCCTAAGTTGGAGGTTTAAGTTGAAAGAGTTGACGGTATTTGACTTTTTTGTAGACAAATCTGGAATAGAGTTTTGATGGTTCCAATAGCTCTGTATAGTGATTTTGGACATAGGAGCGTGTATTGATGTTGATTTGGAGATCCGTAGGTCATTTCGGCGCGATATGGAGAAAGTTAGAAAAATTAAGATTTGGAAGGTTTGGAAAGAATGACTGGGAGTTGACTTTATTGATATCGGGAACAACTCACAACTATAAGTGGGAAAACGTTGTATCAATGAACAATCATTCTTAAAACAAAAATACATTGGGCCGTCAAGGCCTCTGACATACTGTACAAAATGAACCTCTATCTACAAAGCCTCTAAAATTATTTGACATCAAATGGACAGGGTACTAGCCTACCCATAAGTCCATAGCAAAATTCTGACACGATGACTTATAGATTCGGCTGCACTCCGTATGAGGTGGAGTCTTAACGATCCTTCGCTGAATGCTAACCTCGTCTACTATGAGAGCTTGTCAAACTGATTATTTATACTTGTAGCGTATGAATGGAGTGTCCCAACAAAAGAACGCCAGTACGAATAATATACCGAGTATGTAAGGTGGAACTGAAACATAAGAATAAGTCAACATTAATTAAAGAGATATAAGAATCAACCCGAGTCTCTGTATATGCATACTTTATACTTGTATATATATAATGCTTCTCTTTGAGACTATTATTCATATCGTATGATGCATGACTTCCCAACTAGTTAGTGGTAACTGTCCGACCGACCATATCTCGGTGGTAAATGCATAACTGCCCAACCGGTGGTAAATAATGATACATAACTTGCTCAACAGGTGCTAACTTCCCGACCGGCCGTAGCCCGGTGGTAAATGCATGACTGCTTGACCGTCCGTAGCACGGTGATAAATGAAGATGAATGTATCATTGTATTATAAATATTAACATTTTTATCAAATACCTCACTAGAGACATAGGAACATACTTAGACATGCTTGAATATCACTTTTATAGGAATGAATAACATAGACATCCTTCACTGCTAAGAGTATAACAACTTATGAAATAACATTACGTTTACGTATCGTTACTTAGATCATGCCAAAAGAAAAAAGGGATAACCTTAACATACCTAAGCCGATTCGTGTGACAACTCATCCAACTCATCTCGTAGTACCACAATCTTATATACCAAAAACTCCTCTTCTTTCACCTTACTTAACTTTGAATAAAGCCCCGATTCAATAATGCGATACAACGGAACAACGAGGTCAAAGCGGTGAGGAAATTTCGTATCTTAATTGAATAGAGTTGCTACGGTTAATGAATTTTCTGCCACAATTCAAGAAAAAGAACTTTTCATAGCATAGGAAAGAACAAACTTTTGTTGCCGCCTCTATTCTAACTAACGAACTAATCTAACTCAAGTAATATTTTAGGATAACTCATAACCTCTTAGACCATGTAGTACACTTCTCCTATATAGTACATATGAATTGTCCACCTCCTACACACAACCACCAGATCACCTATGTATAATGAATGAGTCATTCCTTCATTTGGTGTTATGCATCCACGTGGAAAGGTGCCCACACCTAATTATGGTAACGTCCTTTAATACACATTAGTCACATCTTTCTTTAGTTGTCATTATCCCATGTGGACAATAAATTTATTACACTTATCCACTTATAATTAATTTTATATACCAAAATTTTATACCAACATAATAATTTGTACTAGTGACTTAGTGCTCCTTGATATAGCCATGTGGACATCTTTATCACCTTGTAATTGTCTACAATCATTATCCTAAAGTATTACTATTAAAGTATTATAATAATAAATCATTGTACCATATAAAATTAATACATACACTAATACGTCATTAAAATATTCATGTAAAAATACATATATATTTTATCAACTTCTAATTTTTCTAATCTCATAAAAAGATTAAAAAAAATTGTGCGCTAAATTCTCAAAACGATAAAAAGATAACTTTATTTTCTTGTGACAAATTAATTTCTATCTTTACAATAAAAAAAATCTCATTTATAAACTTTTTCATATTATGTATATAATTAAAGCATATCCATAAGTAGTAATATTAATAACTATATAAAATCATATTTTTCAAACTTTTTTACAAGAAATATTCCTCTCAAAATAAATACCATATCAAACTATATCTGACGGTATCAAGGTTGTTAACTTACGGGGTCTTATAATAATATTGTCACAAATCTTCTGTAACCTCATGAATGATCTTAATCCCTTTAATCCAATAGCTCTGTATGGTGATTTTGGACATAGAAGCGTGTCTTGATGTTGATTTGGAGATCCGTAGGTCATTTCGGCGCGATATGGAGAAAGTTAGAAAAATTAAGATTTGGAAGGTTTGGAAAGAATGACTGGGAGTTGACTTTATTGATATCGGGCACAACTCACAACTATAAGTGGGAAAACGTTGTATCAATGAACCATCATTCTTAAAACAAAAATACATATGGGCCGTCAAGGCCTCTGACATACTGTACAAAATGAACCTCTATCTACAAAGCCTCTAAAATTATTTGACATCAAATGGGACAGAGTACCAGCCTACCCATAAGTCTATAGAAAAACTCTGACACCATGACTTATAGACTCAGATGCACTCCGAATGAGGTGGAGTCTTACCGATCCTTCACTGAATGCTAACCTAGTCTACTATGAGGGCTTGTACAACTGATTATCTATACCTGTAGGAATGAATGTAGCATCCCCAACAAAAGGACGTCAGTGCGAATAATGTACCGAGTATTTCAGGAGGAACTGAAACATAACAATAAGTCAACATTAATTAAAGAGATATAAGAATCAATCTAAGTCTCTATATATGCATATTTGTTATACTTGTATATATAATGCTTCTCTTTGAGGCTATTATTCATATCGCATGATGCATGACTGCCCAAGTGATCAGTGGTAACTGCCCAACCTGCCGTAGCTCAGTGGTAAATGCATAACTGTCCAACTGGTGATAAATAATGATACGTAACTGCCCAACTGGTGGTAATTGCCCGGCCGGCCGAAGCCCGGTGATAAATGCATGACTTCCCGACCGGCCGTAGCACGGTGGTAAATGAAGATGCGTGTATCACTGTATTATAAATATTAACATCTTTATCAAATACCCTACTAGAGACTTAGGAACATACTTAGACATGCTTGAATATCACTTTTACAGGAATGAATAACATAGACATCCTTCACTGCTAAGAGTAGAACCACTTATGGAATAGCATTACTTTTACCTATCGTTACTTAGATCATGTCAAAAGAAAGAAGGAATAGCGTTAACATACCTAAGCCGATTTGTTTGACAATCATCCAACGCATCCTGTAGTACCTCAATCTTACATACCAAAAACTTTTCTTCTTTTACCTTACTTCACTTTGAGCAAAGCCCCGATTCAATAACGCGATACAACGGAATAACGAGGTCAAAGCGATGAGGAAAGTTTGTATCTTAATTGAATAACGTTGCTACGGTTAATGAATTTGCCGCCACAATTCAAGTAAAAGAACTTTGCATAGCATAGGAAATAACCAACTTTTGTTGCTGCCTCTATTCTAACTAAGGAACTAATCTAATTCAAGTAATATTTTAGGATAACTTATAACTTCTTGGACCATGAGGTACACTTCTCCTATATAGTACAGATGAATTATCCACCTCCTACACACAACCACCAGATCACCTATGTACAATGAATGAGTCAGTCCTTTATTTGATGTTATGCATCCACGTGAAAAGATACCCATACCTAATTATGTTAAGGTCCCTTTAATACACATTAGTCACATCTTTCTGTAGTTGTCATGATCTCATGTGGACAATAAATTTTTTACACTTATCAACTTATAACTAATTTCATATTCCATAACTTTATACCAACATGATAATTTGTACTAGTCACTTGGTACTCCTTGATATGTAGTCACGTGGACATCCTTGTCACCTTGTAATTGTCCACAAATCCTTATCCTAAATTACTACTATTGAAGTATTAAAATAATAAATCATGATACCATATAAAATTAAAATATACACTAATATATCATTAAAATATCCATGTAAAAATACATATATATTTTATCAATTTCTAATTTTTCTAATCTCATAAAAATAGTACAAATTTTTGTGCACTAAATTCTCAAAACGGTAAAAAGATAACTTTCTTTTCTTGTGAGAAAATAATTTTTATATTTACAATAAAGAAAATCTCATTTATAAACTTTTTCTTATTATGTATATAATTTAAAGCATATCCATAAGTAGTAATATTAATAACTATATAGAATTATATTTTTCAAAGTTTTTTTATAAAAAATGTTCTCTCAAAATAAATACCATATCAAAATGTATCTGACGGTATCAAGGTTGTTAACTTACGGGGTCTTATAATAATATTGTCACAAATCTTCTGTAACCTCATGAATGACCGTAATCCCTTTAAGCTCATATGGATTACTATGACTCATCCTAGTACTAACGTACGGGATGTTACATTACTAACATTCGAGATCCCCCTTCATTCTACACGTGTAATCCTCTAGGTGCACACCTATTGACTCATCACCAAATTTTACACGTGTAAACCATGCACTTTAAGTGCCGTATGCACACTAAGTGCCACCCTTGGCCAAATTAATGCCATGTGGCAGCCCATTAAAGTTCCTCTTTACATGTGTCATCCTTTGGTCAACCTTTCATTACATGACGATACCACTTATTTTTGCATGTATGAATATATAATACATACTTCCACTTGTCCACATCCCACATGGCTTATGTCCACGAACTACTTATTCAACAGTCCTAATAAATTTCTAGAATTACACTACAATCTCCCATTTAACCAACTACATATATAATTAATTCTAGCACCCAATTACTTAAATATTAATATACTTCATATACCTTACTATCATGATCAGGTGGTATAGCACTAGTATATTATTACGGGATATTATAGCTTGGATCGTATTTCATCTCAAAATATCACACTTCGACCAACTCATTTTCTTGAACTCGTTTACCCTCTCACCTTCATAACTTTACTTATCACTTGTTTGACATATCATAAATACTTATAACGTCAAAAATAGTTTTGTCTTTAAGCTTATTTCAATTATCTTATGACAAATCCAATGTAGAAAAGTACGTAATGTAACATCCTTCCCCGCTTTAGAAACATTCGTCCTCGAATGTTAATTCTTATAGATTTATAAAACTTTTGCTAGGGCCTCCTCTGTAAACTAAACTAAAGCCCAACCTCTATGTGAAGTCTCGATTATTCAGAACCGTTTGTACTTGAGTATCTCATATCTTCTTCACATTTACCTTACTTCCCTTTCAATCTCGCATCGTATCTTTTGTTGCTTTCATAACCTCCCTTCCACATAGGTGGAAATTACATACATGCCTTAAAGCTCTACTGTGATAGCTTCACCTCTGGTTGATAAAAAATCCGACGGAACCTTCATACCGACTTCTTACGACTCAGCTCTATGGCACGATTTGGAAACAAAAGAACGGTAACATTTCTTAAATGTCCTATAGCATCTAAATTATAAATGTTGCGTGAAACACACCCATAAGTGGGAATCTAATAGGCACGACTTTGTAGACTTACTAGGACACGACCTCCTCTGATACCACTTTATCACACCCCAAGCCTAGGGAGGCGTGGCTTGCACCCGGTGCCATACTGGCCCGAGCAAACCACTTTGTAACTCTTTTTTTCTAACAATCATAGGGCAACATGGCCACAACCCGTAATGTATAACTATAAGTGAGAAAATGTTGTATCAATAAATCATCGTTCTTAAAATAAGAATACATATGGGCCACCAAAGCCTCTGACATACTGTACAAAATGAACCTCTATCTACAAAACATCTAAGATTATTTGAAATCAAATGGCACAGAGTACCAGCCTACCCATAAGTCTATAGCAAAACTCTGACACCGTGACTTATAGACTCACATGCACTCCGAATGAGGTGGAGTCTTACCGATCCTTCACTGAATGCTAACCTACTCTACTATAAGGGCTTGTACAAATGATTATCTATACCTGTAGGAATGAATGTAGCATCTCCAACAAAAGGACGTCAGTGCGAATAATGTACCGAGTATTTAAGGAGGATTTGAAACATAACAATAAGTCAACATTAATTAAATAGATATAAGAATCAACCTAAGTCTCTATATATGCATATTTGTTATACTTGTATATATAATGCTTCTCTTTGAGACTATTATTCATATCGCATGATGCATGACTGCCCAAGTGATCAGTGGTAACTGCCCGACCAGCCGTAGCTCGGTGGTAAATGCATAACTTCCCAATCGGTGGTAAATAATGATACGTAACTTCCCAACTGGTGGTAATTGTCCGGCCGGCCGAAGCCCGGTGATAAATGCATGACTTCCCGACCGGCCGTAGCACGGTGGTAAATGAAGATGCATGTATCACTGTATTATAAATATTAACATATTTATCAAATACCCTACTAGAGACTTACATACTTAGACATGCTTGAATATCACTTTTACAGGAATGAATAACATAGACATCCTTCACTGCTAAGAGTAGAACCACTTATGGAATAGCATTACTTTTACCTATCGTTACTTAGATCATGTCAAAAGAAAGAAGGAATAGCCTTAACATACCTAAGCCGATTTTTTTGACAATCATCCAACGCATCCTGTAGTATCTCAATCTTACATACCAAAAACTTATCTTCTTTTACCTTACTTCACTTTGAGCAAAGCCCCGATTCAATAACGCGATACAACGGAATAACGAGGTCAAAGCGATGAGGAAAGTTTTTATCTTAATTGAATAATGAATTTGCTGCCACAATTCAAGTAAAAGAACTTTGCATAGCATAGGAAATAACCAACTTTTGTTACTGCCTCTATTCTAACTAAGGAACTAATCTAATTCAAGTAATATTTTAGGACAACTTATAACTTCTTGGACCATGAGGTACACTTCTCCTATATAGTACAGATGAATTATCCACCTCCTACACACAACCACCAGATCACCTATGTACAATGAATGAGTCAGTCCTTTATTTGATGTTATGCATCCACGTGAAAAGATACCCATACCTAATTATGTTAAGGTCCTTTTAATACACATTAGTCACATCTTTCTGTAGTTGCCATGATCCCATGTGGACAATAAATTTTTTACAATTATTAACTTATAACTAATTTCATATTCCATAACTTTATACCAACATGATAATTTGTACTAGTCACTTGGTGCTCCTTGATAAGTAGCCACGTGGACATCCTTGTCACCTTGTAATTGTCCACAAATCCTTATCCTTAAGTGCTACTATTGAAGTATTAAAATAATAAATCATGATACCATATGAAATTTGAACATACACTAATATATCATTAAAACATCCATGTAAAAATACATATACATTTTATCAATTTTTAATTTTTCTAATCTCATAAAAAGAGTACAAATTTTTATGCGCTAAATTCTCAAAACGGTAAAAAGATAACTTTCTCTTCTTGTGAGAAAATAATTTCTATATTTACAATAAAAAAAATCTCATTTATAAGCTTTTTCATATTATGTATATAATTTAAAGCATATCCATAAGTAGTAATATTAATAACTATATAGAATTATATTTTTCAAAGTTTTTTACAAAAAATGTTCCTCTCAAAATAAATACCATATCAAAATGTATTAGACGGTATCAAGGTTGTTAACTTACGGGGTATTATAATAATATTGTCACAAATCTTCTATAACCTCATGAATGACCTTAATCCCTTTAAGCTCATATGGATTACTACGACTCATCCTAGTACTAACGTACGGGATGTTACATTACTAACATTCGAGATCCCCCTTCATTCTACACGTGTAATCCTCTAGGTGCACACCTAATGGATCATCACCAAACTTTACACGTGTAAACCATGCACTTTAAGTTCTATGACTCATATATGCACACTAAGTGCCACCATTGGCCAAATTAATGCCATGTGGCAGCCCATTAAAGTTCTTTTTTTACATGTGTCATCCTTTGGTCAACCTTTCATTACATGACAAAACCAGATATTTTTGCATGTACGAATATATAATACTTACTTCCACTGGTCCACATCCCACATGGCTTATGTCCACGGTCTACTTATTCTAGTCTTACACTACAATATTCCATTTAACAAACTACTCATATAATTAATTTTAGCACTCAATTTACTTAAATACTAATATACTTTATATACCTTACTATCATGATTATGTGGTATAGCACTAGTCCATAAATATGGGGTATTATAGCTTGGACCGTATTTTATCTCAAA
This sequence comes from Nicotiana paniculata, assembly GCA_005239505.1. Lineage (NCBI taxonomy): Eukaryota > Viridiplantae > Streptophyta > Magnoliopsida > Solanales > Solanaceae > Nicotiana > Nicotiana paniculata. The sequence continues at coordinate 19,320 of MDKI01208136.1, read as the reverse complement.
ATGTAATACTTGGACCACCCTCATTTTCTTGAACTCGTTTATCCTCTCACCTTCACGACTTTACTTATCACTTGTTTGACATATCATAAATACTTATAACCTCAAAAATAGTCTTGTCCTTGAACTTATGTCAATTATCTTATGAAAAATCCAATGTAGAAAAGTACGGAATGTAACATGACATTTATGACTTGTGTGCAAATTTTGAAATCAATCGGAGTTGTTTTTGTATGAATCAGTGTTGGTTTCATAATTTGGAAGTTTATAGTCCATAGGCTTGAATTTGGGTTGCGATTCGTAGAATCGATGTTATTTGATGTATTTTTGGCACTAAGTAGGTTCGTTTAGGTATTTTGGTACATGATGGTTTATTCGGTCAGGGTCCCGTGGGCCTCGGGTGTGATTCAGATTGGAACCGGATCAAAATTAGACTTGTTGGATTACTGAAGTTCCCAACTTCTGGTGGCATCGCACCTGCGGAGGGACTAGCCGCAGGTGCGAAATCGCAAAACCGAGCTTTGGATCGCAAAAGTGAAGCTGGCCTTGCCCAGCTGGGTTCGCAGAAGCGGGATGGTCTCCGCATATGTGAAGTCGCTTCTACGATGGAAGGGAGCGCAGGCGCGGACTGGATCGCAGGTGCGACTTATTCGTCACAGGTGCGCATGCACAGATACGGCCCGGTTCTCACAGAAGCAAAGGGTGCTGGGCTAAGTTATTACCGAACTTGCGATAGAAATTCCGAAGGTGCGGAGCCGCAGATGCGGCAGCTGGTTCGCAGGTGCTAGTTCCTTGGGAAAAAATGGGAAATGTCGAGGATTTGTTTCATAATCCACTTTTGGACTTAGAGAGCTCGGTGTAAGGCGATGTTTCGGGAGATTATCAGGAAAAATATTGGGGTAAGAATTCCTAACTCGGTTTTGGCTAAATTACACAAATCTATTGTTAATTTCTTCATTTAGTTAGTAATTTGAGTTGGAAAATTGAAAAAAATGGTAGAAATTTCTTTGACAAAACTTTTGAGTTTTGAAAGTCGATTTGAGATAAGATTTGAATAATTCTAGTATGGTTGGACTCATTATTGAATGGGTGTCCGGACTATGTAATTTTTGTCGGGTTTCGAGACGCGGGCTCGAGTTGACTGTTTATTTCTTGTTAAAGATCGTAATTTTATTATTCGAATTAGTTTCCTATAGTTTATATTTATAGTATGAAGTTTGTTTTTGCTAGATTAGAGCGGTTCAGAGTTAGATAATCGAGGGAAAGACCTACCAGTGGATTGAGTTAGCGTGATTTCAGGTAAGTGTCTTGTCTAACTTTGTGGGGGAAAATTACCCCTTAGGATTGGTATTGTTTGTGATAATTGTGATGTGTGAAATACCTACACGCATGGTGACGAGTGTATACATGGGCTAAATATGAAAATTACCGGTCTTAACTGCGTAAATTCCTTTCATGACAAATTGACTTATCTTAACATGTTATCTTCATCATCATTAGTATACTTTAACATGCTCAACTTGTCTTATCTCTTAATTCTTTATTGCTCTACATGTTTAGTTGATGCTCTTTTTTTTATTCCATATTCATTATTTAACTATTAAACTCTTTACTTGAAGTTGTCATTCTGGAATATCTTGTTGTTGAAATATATATCGAGTTACAAGGGTCATGATTCTTGTTGAAGCAAAGTGTTAAGTTGTGCAATATCATTTTGTTGAGTTATTCACTACCGGTCGTAATCGATGAGACTTTGTATAAATTGTGGTTGAGTCGTTGACTCCTTATTGTGAAAATACTCTTATTGTTGATTTCCTTTGGCAAGTTGTGATATTAGGCACTTGAGGTGTGATCTGTGGTATGTTGTGATATTGATATGTAGGAGGTGCTATAAGGTTTTGGGGTTGAAATGCATGTTGTGAGATAAGGTGGGGTTGATACGCGTGACTAGTAGAGAAACTACTAGAAGTCATGCAGTGTGATAAGGTGGGCTAAACCGGAGGATACAATTTTGGGAAAATGATTTTTAAAAACTAAATGTAAAGGCTCCCACGGTGATATAAGGAAAGATTATGACTTATTTCTTGTGATTTGAGACTACGAGGCGGCACCTCGGTAGTGACTCTTGTTGGTATTTCTTCATTGTTGCATTTGTCTTTGGTTGTTGTTTCTTAGCATATTATTATTTGTTTTCTCTGTGTTGCACTAATTGCTTTAGTTCTGTGTAGCTAACTTTGATATGTTATATGTTGCTTCAATGTCATTAAAGTCATTATTACACTGCCTTACACTTATTTAGTCTTCTTAATTATTCCAGTAGGTCCTTGACCTGACCTCACCACTACTCTACCAAGGTTATGCTTGGCACTTACTGGGTACCATTGTGGTGTACACATGTTACGCTTCTGCACGTCTTTTGGTGCAGATTCAGGTACTTCCTACCAGGCCAGGCATTAGCGGGAGTTCAGTTTTCGGAGACTTCAAGGTACACCTGCCAGCGTCCACATGCCTCAGAGTCACCCTCTATCTACCTTTATACTTTTCCTACTTTTACTAGTTACAGTTGTATAGGGTTGAATGTGACACTGTTGTAGAGCTTGTGACTCGATATCACCAGGTTTCGGGGAAATTGTATAAGTTGAGCTGTGAAGTTTATCCTATATAGTTGTTGAGTTTTGAGACTTTATTTTGATATTTCAGATATTTCCGCATATTTTTTAGGCTTACCTAGTCTTAGAGACTAGGTGCCGTCATGACATCCTACGGAGGGAAATTTGGATCGTCACAAGTTGGTATCATAGCCCTAGGTTCATCGGTGTGATGAGTCATAAGCGTGTTTACTAGAGTCTCGCGGATTGGTACAGAGACATCCATACTTATCTTTGGGAGGCTATGGAACTATTGGAAAAGTTTTATTTCATGATTCCTTCTCGTGCGAATTCGTTGACTTCGAAAATATAAATCTTTGTCTTTCTATTCTATCACAGATGGTGAGGACACACACAGTTGGATATGATGTTCAAACACCTGTGTCCGTGCCAGAGCCGCGAGAGGTCTTGGCCAGTGTAGTGTCTAAGGAGGGGCACGTAGTACAGCCAGAGCAGCGGCCCGAGCTGCTACAGAGGAGCCACCAGTAGATCTAGTTTGAGGACAGACATCTAGTGTGCCTACCACTACCCCTGCATTTTAGCAGACTCTTGCCCAGTTTTTTTAGCATGTTTGGAACTCTAGCTCAGGAAGGGTTGATCCTACTACATTTCGGGCTGGGGGAGGAGTACAGACTCCCATCACCCGTACCACAAAGCAGCGAGTCCCGGTTGACTAGGTTCCAGAGGTCATACTAGTGCATCCGGTCCCCCCCCCCCAGTTCAGCTCGAGGTTAGGGAAGCAGCTTCTAAGTGGGGAGCAGCTCAGGGTCGAGAGGTACAAGAAGTATCACCCTCCTAATTTCAGCATTTTGTCCTCAGAGGATGCCTAGGGTTTTCTTGAAGAGTGATATGGTATCTTCCATACTATGGGTATTGTGGAGTCGAGTGGGGTTTCTTTCACTACGTTCCAACTTAAGGGAGTCGCTTAATAATGGTGAGGAGCATATGAGTTGGGTAGTCCGACTGAAATAGCTTCACTCACTTGGGCTCAGATCTCAGAGATGTTCTTGAGGGAGTTTGGCCCCTAGAGTCTTAAGGTTGCATGGCGCATAGAGTTTGAGCAGTTGCTTTAGGGTGCTATGACCGTATCAGAGTATGAAATCCGGTTTAGTGAGTTGTCGAGGAATGCACCAGCCTTGGTTGTTCGAGAGCGGGTTCATCGATTTATCGAGGGGCTCAACACTGGAATCAGATTCAGCATGACCCAAGAGTTGGAGATGGACATACCATACCAGCAGGTAGTGGAGGTCGCTAGGAGATTGGAGGGTATGTGGACCAGGGAGAGAGAGGATATGGAGGTCAAGAGGCCTCGAGATCCTGACACATATAGGTAGGGGTGGGCATTCGGTATTTGGGTTCGTTATTTCGGTATTTGATTTATCAATTGTGTATACCAAATACTGTACCAAAATATTTCGGTACGGTTTGGTATTTCTTATTTTGGTTCGGTACGTTTTCGGTTTAAACTCAAATCTTCACTATCTCCCCCACTTCATTAACTAATGTAATTCATGTTGAGCATTGTGCTAACACATGACTATGTTCTTTTTAGCGCAAGATTACTATGTTCAATGGTAGCATAATACGGTTAAGCCTCCCACTTTATTATTGCAAGAATGGTAGTAAAATCGTCTAGGATTTTACAAAGCCAAATAAAATTGAATATTAGCAATATCAACTTGATTTCTTAGGAATAAGCATATTGTATAGTATGTACCTTTTGTTGAAGTTCAGTAAGTTGATCAAGCATGTGTTGTCTCTGAAAGCAAGTTAAACTAAGTCGATTTAGACCTTATTAGATAATTACACAAGTTTTCTTTAATTTCGAATAGAGTAATAAGATGTTGCTTTTTTATCTTGAATTAGTATTTCGGAAGAAGTTATCTATGTGAGAAAAAATATTTTGCAGAATATGAGGACGGAATATATTGGATTTAATAGTGTAATCAATAAGACAAGTAACTATTGGGCTAAACAATAAAATAAAGTTGGGCTTGGATTAAATATTTTCGGTATTTCGGTATACCGAAATATCAAAAACCTAATACCGTATACTATACTAAATTATCGAAATACTGAAATATCGGTACCGAAATAAACTGAAATACCAAAAAACCGAAACTCAAATACCAAATTAATTTGGTTCAGTTTGGAATTCGATTTGTCGAATTTATGCCCACCCCTACATATAGTGGTGCATGTGCCCCAGTTACAGCCCGTCATGGTAGGGGCTATGTGAGCCTCCTTGTTCATTCAGCACTTCCAGCTTCCAGTGGTATTCTAGTGACTCCTATGCTCTAGGTTGCCCATTATGCACCGCCACTATCTAGTACTCCTCCTACATGGAGTGGTTTCAGGGATCAGTCCAACCGATCAAGCCCGAGCTAATTCCAGCAGCCACATCCTCTGAGACCTTGTTTTGAGTGTGATAACACTCGTCATATGGTGAGGGACTGCCCCAGACTCAGGAGGGGTGCACCTCCATAGACTACTCAGGCCCCACATATTCCACAAGGTCCTCAAGCTTCTCAGGCCATTGTTACTGCTCTACCTGCACAGCCGGTCAGGGTGGAGGTCAGGCCACGAGTTCCTTGTGATGTCATTTGGGCTGACCAAAGCCCCAACAGCATTCATGCACTTGATGAACGGTGTATTCTATCCCTATCTTGACTCATTCATCATTGTGTTTATTGACGACATCTTGGTGTACTCCCGAAGCCAGGAATATCATGAGCAGCACATGAGGACCGTACTCCAGATCTTCAGAGAAAAGCCGTTGTATACAAAAGTTTTGAAGTGTGAATTATAGCTTGATTCTATAGCATTTTGGGTCATGTAGTATCGAGTGAGGGAATTATGGCGGATCCTAAGAAAATTGAACCAGTACAGAGTTGGCCCAGACCATATTCAGCTACTGAGGTCTAGAGTTTTCTTGGTTTGGCAAGGTACTACCGTCGATTCATAGAAGGCTTCTCATCTATTGTTGCACCTATGACCAAATTAACCCAGAAGGGTTCTCCATTCAGATGGACTGAGGAGTGTGAGGAGAGCTTGCAAAAGCTCAAGACCATTTTGACTATAACCCCACTTTTGGTGTTGCCTATTGATTTTGGGTCATATACTATGTACTGTGATGCGTCGCGTATTGGTCTCGGCGCGGTGTTAATGCAGTACGGTAGGGTGAACACCTACGCGTCTAGACAATTGAAGGTGCATGAGAAGAATGATCTTGTCCGTGACAATGATTTAGCAACTATTGTTCATGCCTTGAAGATTGGTGGCACTATTTGTACGGTATCCCTTTAGAGGTCTATACCGACCACCGGAGTCTATAACATATGTTCAAACTAGATGATCTTAGCTTGCATCAGCGGAGGTGATTAGAGTTGCTAAAGGACTATGATATTACCATTCTATATCATCCCGAGAAGGCCAACGTGGTGGATGATGCCTTGAGTTGCTAGACGGAGAGCTTGGGAAATTTATAATATCTACTGGTAGTGTAGAGGCCATTAGCATTCAAATTTCAGGCCTTGGCCAACCAATTTGTTAGATTGGATATTTCAGAGCCGAGTCGAGTTTAGGCTTGTGCACTTTCTCCGTCTTCTCTTTATGATCATATAAGAGAGCGTAAGTATGAAGACCCCCATATGCTTATCCTCAAGGACAGATTTCATCACGGCGATGCTAAGGAGGTCACTATTGGGGATGACGATGTATTACAGATACAGGGTAGGCTATGTGTGTCCAATGTAGATGGTTTGAAAGAGTTGATTCTCCATGAGGCTCACAGTTTATGGTACTCCATTCATCCGGGTGCCACCAAGATGTACCAGGACTTAAAGCAACAGTATTAGTGGAGGAGAATGAAGAAGGACACAGTGGAGTATGTAGGTCGGTGCCTAAATTGCCAGCAGGTGAAGTACGAGCATCAGCGGCCAGGCAGATTGCTTCAGAGGCTAGAGATCCAGAGTGGAAATAGGAGTGGGTTACTATGGATTTTTTGTTGGTGACTACTTATTCTTCAAAGTAGCTGGCTCGGGTTTATTTTCATGAGATTTTTAGACTTCGTGTCGTACTGGTATCCATAATCTCTGACCGGAGTATGCAATTTATATTTGCAGTTTTGGAGAGTGAGTTAAGCATGCGGGTTGAGTTGAGTACAATATTTCACCCTCAGATGGACAGACAGTCTGATCACACTATTCAGATAGTGGAGGATATGCTCCATGCACGAGTGATAGATTTTGGGGGTTCTTGAGATCAGTTCTTGCTGCTTGCGGAGTTTGCCTACAGCTACATCTACCAGTCAAGAATTTAGATGGCTCTGTGTGAGGCCTTATGGGAGGAAGTGCCGGTCTCTGGTGGGTTGGTTTGAGCCGGGTGAGGCTAGGGTATTGGGTACAGACTTGGTTCAGGGTGCTTCAGAAAAAGTTAAAGTGATTCATGTTCGACTTCGTACAGCCCAATCTAGAGATAAGAGTTATACAGATCGGAGGGTTCGTGACATTGTATTTATGGTTGGGGAACGGGTCTTGCTCCGAGTTTTGCCCATGAAGGGTGTTATGACGTTCGTGAAGAAAGGCAAGTTGATCCCTAGGTATATCAAACCTTTTGAGATTCTTGAAAGGTCTGGAGAGGTGGCCTACAGGTTTGCACTACCACCTAGTCTAGTTGTAGTTCATCTAGTATTCCATTTATCTATGCTCCAAAATTATCACGACAGTCCGTCTCATGTATTGGACTTCAGCTCAGTCTAGTTGGACAAGGATTTGTCTTATGTTGAGGAGCCACTGGCCATTTTGGACAAGCATATCCAAAGTTGAGATCGAAAAATATTATTTTAGTGAAGGTTCAGTGGAGGGGTCAACAAGCCAAGGAGGTGACTAGGGAGACTGAGAATGATTTGTGAAGCCATAACCCTTATCATTTCACCACTTCAGGTATGTCTCTATACTCGTCTGAGAAAGAACGTTCGTTTTAAAAGGGAGAGGATGTAACGACCTGATCAGTCATTTTGAGTATTTTAGCCCTGGTCCATCCTCTATGTTTTATTACAATTATGTGACCTGCCGGGGATGTTTGTTTTTGGGTTTGGGTGAGTTTCGGAGTGGAATGGGACACATGGTCCCTAAGTTGGAGGTTTAAGTTGAAAGATTTGACCGTAGTTTGAAATTTATGTAGAAGACTCCGGAATAGAGTTTTGATGGTTCCAATAGCTTCGTATCGTGATTTTGGACTTAGGAGCGTGTTCGGATGTTGATTTGGAGCTTTGTAGGTCGTTTCCGCGTGATTTGGGGAAAATTAGAAAAATTAAGGCTTGGAAGATTTGGAAAGTTTGATCGGGAGTTGACTAGTCGGATCCCTATTCTGGAATTTGTAATAGATCTGCAATATCATTTATGACTTGTGTTCAAAATTTGATGTCAATCGGAGTTGTTTTGGTGTGAATTAACATTGGTTTCGGAATACGGAAGTTCATAGTTTATCTGCTTGAATTTGTGTTGCGATTCATAGAATCGATGTTGTTTGATGTCATTTTTGGCCTCCAGTAGGTCCATTAGGCGTTTTGGGAGTTGTTGGTATATTTAGTTTGGGTCCCGTAGGCCTTAGGTGTGATTCGGGTTGGAACCGAATCAAAATTGAACTTGTTGGATTGCTGAAGTTCCCAGCTTCTACTGTCATCGCACATGTGGAGGGACTGGCCGTAGGTGCGGACTCACAAAAGCGAGCTTTGGATTGCAGAAGGAAAGATGGCCTTGCCCAGCTGGGGTCGCAAAAGCGAGATGGTTTCCGCATAAGCGAAGTCGCTTTTGCGATGGAAGGGAGAGCAGGTGCGACTTATTCGTTACTGGTGCGCATGCACAGATGCGTCCTGGTTCTCCCAAAAGTGGAGGGTGCTGGGAAAAGCCATGACCACACCTCAATGGAACTTTTGCAGTAGCTGAGCTTAAGATGCGGCAGTTGGTTCGCAGGTAAGAGTTTCCTAGGCGGAAAATGGGAAATTTCGAGGGTTTGTTTCATAATCGGCTTTTGGACATAGAGAGCTCAGTGTGAGGGGATTTTTCGGGAGATTTTCAGGGAAAACATTGGGGTATGAATTCCTAACTCTGTTTTGGTTAAATTACACAAATATATTGTTAATTTCATCATTTAATTAGTGGTTCGGGTTGGAAAACTGGGGGAAATGGTGGAAACATCCTAGACTAAATTTTTAAGTTTTGAAACGCGATTTGAGGTCAGATTTGAGTAATTCGTGTATGGTTGGACTCATTATCAAATGGTTGTTCGTGTTTGATTAAAACATATAAACTTTCGGTTAAACTAATTAATCTTATGTAATGAGGGGCCTAGTTAATAATAATAACTTCAGATCTACAATCGATCTACGTGGATAATGTTGAACAGTGTTGAAAGAGAGTTAAATGCGATGTGTATTTAGTGTTTCACTATCAATAATGGAAGAGGAATATCAAGCATTAAATAACAATAAATGGAACTAAAGTAAATAAGGAGAATCATTCACGCAATATTGAATGATGTAGTAATTCCTCCTTCTGACGATGATGAATGACAGAAAAATATAATAATATCGGAGACTTTCTCGAATATGATGGAAAGGGTGTAGAATAATCAATAATAGAATCTCTTTAGAAAGGTAGTGTTTGTATTTATCTAGACAGAAAGTCTGCTTTATCAAGAATGTTCTTATCAGAGAATATTACATGACTTTTACCTTGTCTCTCTTTCTATTTATAGGGACATGCTCCCAATTAATCCTAAAAGTACAAGTACAAAGAATATCCAACGGAATATTCTCTTAAAGATCCTATTAATAAACTAGTCATTACTACTCCTTCTAATACTTGACCTCGACCATGATTGGCTGCTCGGCGATGAGTCCTATTAGTTACTAGTCGACATTGACCAAATTACTTTTGGTGACATCACTTCGTCAAATTCCTTTGGGCAGATTTTGACCCATACAATTAGTCCCCCCCCCCCCCTTATCAGGGTCGTCTCTCGTACGACCTCGATGAGCTGACTTTGCTAGTCGTAGTTGAGAGATTTAGGCGAGCAGGTCGAGTAGTAGCGCTTCATGCAAGATTACAATGTGGCACTTAATCATCCATAACTTACTGTTACGTCGATTTAAAATGACGTCATGACTCCGTGCGTCATTACTACACGTTTTCCTGATGTATAGCATCGTTTCTCGTGCCTCTGTCGTTTCGTCATTTGTGCTGGGATCGACGATTTTTATTCTCGATTATGGTGTCGTGTTCCTATAAATAGGGATATAAGACCCTTTGCCTAATCCTTTATGCTTTTCAAATACTGAATCTTCATCTTTTACTTACTTCTTCTTTCATTGTTCTTGCTTTGTTAATTTCATCCTTGCATCCCTATTTTCACCAGTTCTGATAACTTCTGTCGCTTATACCTCCTATGTGCTTGCATCTTCTCCATACAAAAATGAGAAAAAATGGTTAATACAACTAATTCAGAGGGAGTACCTGCTCCGGCCCCCTTGGCAGTTCGCATGTCTCCCCACGATGATGGGGTGGCATGGTTGCTGAAGATGACAGTTTTTCTATGGTGGAGGAAATATTTCCCCGTAGGGAGAAGGCTAGGTCTGACTTCTAAAAGTTACCCGAAGATGATCCCAGAATCTTGGAGTCATTGATGAAAAAGGCGGTCATCGCTGAATTTTGGGCTAAATTCAAAATTCCTGCCCACATAGACCTCATCTCTGCGGTGCACGATGTGGTTCAAATACATCACCATACATACTACGCCTTCTGTGCATACCCCTTTTACGTAGGTTATTCTTCTCCTATCCTTTCCCTTGACAAGGAGTTTTTCTGCTACTACCGGGTATGCCCGGCTTAAATCTCCCCCTATTTTTACAAGCGCATCCGCATGATTTCAAAGTTCACGGAGTTGGCTAGGGTCGAGGTGACCATCTGTCACTTGATGCATCTTTTCGCCCCCAGTTTTCACAGAGGGGACAATGTTACATCTTCGCCAATAGGGAAGCAAATTTCTTGCGGTAAAAATGGACGACAAGGCCATCCACCAGTTTTGGCTCAACTACTTCTACGTTAAAATTGAGGACATGGTGGCAAATGAAAACGGGTTTCCTTAACTTTGGAACTATGCTCGTAAGCACTTTATTTTTTCCTCTATTTCACTTCGTATTGGTCGACTTTGGTAGTATTGTATCTTATTTTCTCTTTTTACGCAGTGGAGGCTAAACCCCCTCCTTTGGTCGAGGATCTTCACCAGTGGGTTAGACGATTCCTTCCTCATACAATGGGGATTCACGAATGGTCGGCCTTCCGTAATAAGTTCGGGCCCAAGCTTTCCGGTTAGTTTGCTTATGTCTTCGTTGTTTGATTTTTCTGATAGGTCACCTTTTATCTTTGCGGGGGTTGATCCTGGCCTTCTCCCTTTCTTCTTTTGTCAGCATGGGGAGGTCCGAGGATGTCGAGAGCTCCTACCCTTGCGTTCCACTAGGCGACTGCTACAACAGAATTTGTCTCAGCTGCAACCGCGACCAAGCCTGCCTGGTCACCTGCCCTTGTTCGACCTCTGGTTTTGACGCGATTAGCTCAGCCATCGGCGACCTCAGCATCTAAGACGTCGCCTTTTCCTGTGCTGCATTTAATGAATGAGTCATCGTCGAGCAGGGAAGACTTGAATCCACAAAAAAAATATCGGTGCATGTTGGCAATTGTACAGTTCGAGCAGTGGACTCCGCAAGGGACGACTATGAGCCAACCATTGCTGCATCTGAAAGCGATGCAATTCTGTCATCTGCAGTTCCGCCATCAATGGGATTGATTGAAGGTTAACCCTTTTCTGATGTTGAGGGTGAAGTTGGAGGGTCGTCTGTGGAGGTTGGCGACAACTTACTGAGAAGTGAGTCGTCATCCTTGGTACCGGTTGATACTCCCTCGTCGGCAGAGGTGAAAGGAAAAGATATTACTCTGGAAGGCTATGAAACTAACTCTCATATTGACCTCGAGGAGGTGCGGATGCTGAGAGAGGACTTCACTCGGGTGGAAGTGAGTCTGTAAGGGTCCACTCGTACCATTGTGGTCCCCATGGACCGCGTCGTGCTAGTGAACACTGAAGAAATGGTCCCTTCCTTGGGTCCCTTTTGCTCCGATGTGGAGGGTAAGACGCTCGAATTGCTGAACGATGTTGCCCTCTCTTCGGGCATAGCCGGCCTCGCCCTTAGGGTAAGTCTTCTGACCTTTCTAGTTTTTATGCCTTGCACACTATTTTTGATAGACTGATTCACATCCTTTTTTTCTTCACTTTTTTAGACCATTATTTTGGAGATTGAGAGTGCTCGCCGAGAGGAGATGCGTAAAACTATTTTCAAGAGGATAGAGAAGAAGTACCATGAATACCACAACAAGCACCATGAGATCTATAGGCGTCTTGGCAAGAGTGGCGACTTGCAAGCTATCCAGGACGAACAAAAGCAGAAAGATGACGAGCTGGTGAGAGTCATCGGCAAGTGCAGCGTCCTTGAAGGGGCGTTGAAGGATAAAGAATAGGAGCTCGAAGTGATCAAGGGAGTTGAGGCCGAATGTGCATACCTTTTGACCCAAGTGGTATATATGCGGGCCGAACTCGAGCAATGTTCGATCAGGGTCGATGCTTTGAGTGATGAGGTCGCTGAGAAGACAACTGATTTGGAGAAGGCCAAGTTGGCTCGGTTAGCGGCTTTGACAAAAGTGGAGGCTTTGGAGGATACAATCTGTGTCCTCCGATTTGAGAAGGCAAACGATTTAGAGACGGCCAGGCTCAGGGAAGAGTGACTTGACAAGCAAATTCGGTGGCTAGTAAAAGAGGTCTCGACCCTTAGTGACCAGATTGTCGCTCTTGAGGCCGAGAAGACACAGTTATTGGCCCAATTGTACTTCTCTCACACTTCTTCTTATCCTAATATTTCGCGGGATTTATATGAGAAGTGGATTCACGCTGAGGCCCAGTTAGACATTTTCAGAGATTTGATTACGACGAGGAGAAGTCCCGAGGATGATTTTGAGGATGCTCGTGCTAAGGCGCGTGTAGCTCGGATCGCCTGTGGCTATGACCCTGCTACACCGAGGACCTGCAATGGAGAGGAGGATTTGGATGGGACTGAGCAGGGTTCCTGGTACGAGGATGATTACCCTGAGGGTGATGGCTCTGTTTGGTCGGGTGGCGAGTAGTTATTCCTTTGGCTTATTATTTTTGTGCATACTTTTGTGGGAATCTGTTTAGCCCTTGTAAAGAATATTTTCAAAGTATGAAATGCTATTTTTGTTGTTCGTTTCTGAATCTTTTCTCTGTTTGATCTTGCATGCTCTTTTCCTTAATTCTGTCATTTGGTTGCTTTTAGTTGTAAAAGCTCATGTTTGTATATTGAACGAGTTCCAATGCTTAACTTGGTAGTCACGACCTGGGGCCAATAAGTGTTGTTGAACGAAGTCAAACATAGTCGGACTTAATTTGAAACGTAACTTAGTTAATATAAGCGAGGTCGAACGTAACCTAAATCAAATAATGACCGAGGGCCGTATAAGCTTACTTCGAGCGAAGTAAAATATAAGCCGCAGTTGACCTGAACAAAGCCGAATGTGAATTTGAGTGAGGTCGATGTTATTTGATTCGAACGAGGTCGAGTGTTTTTTTAATTCGAACGAGGTCGAATGTTTTTTAATTCGAACGAGGTCGAATGTTTTTAAATTCGAATGAGGTCGAATGTTTTTTGATTCGAACGAGGTTGAATGTTTTCTAATTCGAATGAGGTCAAATGTCTTATAATTCGAACGAGGTCCGATGTTTTTTTAATTCCAATGAGGTCGAATGTCTTATAATTTGAACGAGGGAAAATGTTTTTTTAATTCAAATGAGGTCGAATGTCTTTTGGTTCGAACGAGGTTGAATGTTTTTTAATTCGAACGAGGTCGAATGTTTTTGAATTCGAATAAGGTTGAATGTAGTTAATTCAATTGCGATCATGGGCCGGGTAGATTCTGATGTGATGCTTTGGAGAATGTACAATTATGTTTTGTTCATACTTTGAGAAATTTACATATTTATTTGGGCTGGCATTCCAATCCCGGTCTATCTAGTCCCTTCATTGGGGGACTTGGTGATATGACGAGAGGTTGAGCAATGGGCTATGACTTTTCTTGTTCGTACATCGACTTGAAGTGTCTCCCTTATAGCCTCGTTAAAAACCTCCTCGAGGAAACCCAATTGGGAAAAAACTCAAGTCAGGAAACAAGAGTACGACTTGGAGCATGCTTGTTCTTAAAAGTTGAAGTACTTGAAGTGGGCGATGTTCCAGTTGTTCGGTAGCCATTTTATTTCCATTGTTTCTAGTTGAAAAGACCCTTTTCTTGCTACTGCTATGATTTTCCATGGGCCGTCCTAATATGTTACCAGTTTTCCCTCTCGTGGGTCTTTGCTTGCATGTGTTTTGTCCTTGAGCACGTAGTCCCCGACTTTGAGTGGTCTGATCTTGTCCTTTTTGTTGTAGTAGTGTTCTGCATGTTGCTTTTGGGCGATCATTCTTATGTAGGCCATGTCTCTCAGTTCTTCGGCTTTGACAAGGTCTTGCCTTCTGCTTTCGTCATTCCTCGGCCCGCTCTCATGGGAGTATCTCGGACTGGGCTCTCCGACTTGGACTAGTATTACTATGTCAGTCCTATAGACTAACGAGTAGGGGTGTTTCTCTTGTGCTCGTCTTTGGCGTTGTGTGGTAGGCCACAACACTTCTGGAAATAGTTCTGGCCAAAGTCCCTTGGCGTCCTTGAGCTTTTTCTTCATGATATTCAGTAATGATTTATTGGAGGAATCTCCTCGCCCGTTTCTCCTTGCCCGCGAGGTGATATAGGATGGAGAGTATTCTTTTGATATGCCACTTTTCAAAAAATTCGGCAACCTTTTTTCTAGTGAATTGGGGACCGTTGTCGCAACTTATCTCTTTGGGGAGGCCGAAGCGGCACACAATGTTCTTCCATATGAAGGCGATCACTTCCTGCTCGTGTATCTGAGCGAATGCTCCTTTTTCTACCCATTCAGAATAATAGTTAGTTAAAACCAAAAGGAAACGTACATTACCTCATCTTGCGCGAAGGGGGCCGACGATGTCCATTCCCCATTTGATGAAAGGCCAAGGGGAAATGACCGAATGGAGTTTCTTTCCTACTTGGTGGATCATTGGGGAATATTTTTGGCATTGCTCGCATCTTTTACGAATTATGCGGCCTTATTTTTCATAGTAGTCCAGTAGTAACCTGCTGGTATGAGGCGTCTGACCAGAGCTCGGTTGCAAGAAGGATCCCCACAGTGGCCCTCGTGGACTTCTTCAAGGACACGTCGGGTTTGATTCAGGCCCAAGAATTTTGCTAGGGGCCGCAGTACGTTATCTTGTACACATCATTCTAGATGATGTTGTACCTGGCTGCTTGCACCCAAAAATTTTTAGCTTCTTTTTTATCATCTGGGAGTACACCATCCTGCAAGTATGTAACAATACAATTGCATTAGTCCCAAGATAAATTTATAGTCCGTACCTCGATTCGATCTATTGATGAGTGGAGGAGGGTGATCACATTTATTTCTCCGGTTATGGTTTTAGTGGCTGCTGCTAATTTGGCAAGGCCATCGGTATCAGTGTTTTGCGCCCGAGGGATTTGGCTGAGCTGGCATTCATCAAACGGAGGCAATAACTTACTGATTTTAGCCTGTTATTTTTGCAACATTTGTTATTTGATCTGGAAAGTCCCAGTGACTTGATTAACGACGAGCTGAGAATTGCAGTGTAGGACGACTCGCCTCGCCCTGTACTTGATTGCTAGCCTTAATTCTGCAATCATGACCTCATACTCAGCCTCATTATTAGTCATGTTTGGGCACCTTATGGACTGGCAAATCACTTCATTTTTCAGGACCTGAAGCACGAGTCCTAGTTTGGACTTCGATGCATTGGAGGTGCCGTCGATATACAAAATCCATAGATCTTGTGCTTGCGAAGAAGTGTGGGCGGCTTTTTTTCGACTTCATGCATTATTTTTGCGCTAAAGTTAGCAAGGACTTGTGATTTTATCATCGTCCGTGGTTTATATGTACATCATGATCGCTTAATATAGCCCACTTAGCTAATCTTCCCGATAGCTCGGGCTTACGCAAGATACATCTCAAGGGGAAAGATGTGACTACCGAGATCGGATGGCACTGAAAGTAGGGTCTAAGCTTTCGTGAAGCTATGAGCAAGGCCAATGCCAATTTTTCGAGGTGGGGGTAACTCGTCTCGACATTGATTAGGGTTTTGCTAATGTAATAGATGGGAGATAGTGTACCTTTCCCCGGACTAGCACTGCACTTACCAATATTTCGGATACAGTGAGGTATATGAGTAGACGTTCCGCAGGTTCTACTTTGGCAAGCAACGACGGCGATGATAGATAGGATTTTAACTCCTCCAGGTACGTACTCGGATGTTCATAGGAGGCCGTTGTCCTTTTTGAGCAGGCCAAAGAACTTATGACATCTACCAGCTGATCATGAAATGAATCTCGCCAAGGCGGCTATGCAGCCGGTCAGCTTCTGAACCTGTTTTTTGCTAGTTAAGTATTCTGGTATTCCTTCTATGGACTTGATTTGGTCGGGACTGACCTCGATGCCTTTTTTTGGTTCTTGCATTTTGCAATCGATATAGGCTTTCATGTTGTAGTCGTTATCATCAAGTTGTACGGGGTCTAGGCCTTCTACATTTTATCCCGTGGCCTATATTATTTCGGTATCTTTGATGGCGTCCACTCTTTCGTCATTACTCGACCTCGACCTTGTTAGTTGCTATGCCTCTTTTGTTTTTCCCATTATTTGTTGGGTATATGTGCAGTCCTGGGCGATGCGATAGCATTCTTAGGACGTGCATTGTTCGCCTCGTATGCTGAACACTCCCTATGGGGTGGGAAATTTGATAACCTGGTACAAGAAGGAGGGGATGGACTTCATTGTGTGTATCCAAGGTTGACCTATTATGACATTATACGCCGTATCATGACCCATGATGTGGAATATAGTTTCTCGAGTGACGCTGCTGTCTAGGACGGGGAGTGTGATTTCTCCAAATATTCATTCAACTGCATTGTTAAAACCTGTAAGCGTGATGCAGCGTGGAACTATCTTATCCTCGAGTTTCATCTATTCAAGAACTCGAGGGTGGATAATTCACAAGCCACTCCCATCATCCACCATAATACGTCTCACATCATTATCTAATATGCGTAAAGTGATAACAAGAGCATCATAGTGAGGGAACACTAAACCGTAGGTGTATGACTTATGGAAGATGATATTTTCTTCGAGTTCATTGTACCTTCCATGAGTGACCGACCGTTTGAGTTTGTGGGTTGTGGTGAATTTTACGATGTTGATCGATCTGTCATCGCCACCTTCGATGATCATTTTAATGGTTCGAGTTAGTGAAGGTGGTTTTGGCGGCCCCTAGTGCTATTTACGTCCTCAGGCGAAGTTGGCCCTTCCTCGGTCGCTCAGAAACTCTTTCAAGTGCACTTGGTGAAGCATGTTCAAGACCTCCTACCTTAGGGCGATGCAATCCTCGATTTTATGACCTCGTTCCTGGCAAAATTCGAAGAGGACGTTTGACTTCCTGGTGTTGGGGATGGACCTCATCTTCTGTGGACACTTCACTTTTGTTCCTAGCTTCTCCAATTCGTATACTATTTCTGAAGGTGATACACAAAAATTGTGAGCAGATAGTAAAGGGGGCATACTCTCTCGCTCCGGCGAGTTCCTGTCCTTGGCCTAGATGGGCCCTCTTCCTGATGGGAGGGAAGCATGATGGCGCCTCTAAGTTATGGCTGACGCCTTTCTCGGTTGGGTCGTGTATCTTATGGATCCCTTCTGGTGTCGTTTCTTTGATATTTTTTGGACTCGGCCTGTATCGAGGTCAACCGTTGGGTTGGTGCATTTAGTTTGTCTTCGTGAGCTCGAACTTTGGTACAATAGGCATTGTGTATTTCATCCCAAGTGGTTGGGGGATATTTCATGAGTCGACTCATTAGCTTTTTGGTCTCCCTCAAACCGCTTCTGTTCAACCCATTTTGGAAAGCGGCTACAACCATGCATTCTGATACATTTGGTAAGGTCATCCTTACACGGTTGGATCGAGCGAGGTAGTCCCTTAGTCTCTCTCCAGGTGATTGGTTGATGGAAAATATATCATTCACTCTTGCCTCCGCCTTTTTAGCTCTGGCATGGGCCGTTACGAACTTGTTGGCCATCTCTTTGAATGTTTCAATGGAGCGTGCGGGCAGCTGTGAATACCAAGTTAATGTGCCCTCGGTAAGGGTTTCGCCAAACGTTTTCAACAGAATGGAGGATACTTATTTTTTGGCGAGGTCGTTGCCATTTACTACGGTGACAGAGTGAGTCACATGATCCTCAAGGTCATTCATACGGTCGTACCATCGGATATTTTTAGGTACGACGGCATTTTGAAGGTTTTGGTATGGCATGTGGAGAGGCTTCATCATTGTACGGTTGTTCAATGAACCGACCAGCATCTCTTTTTGGTAAGATTTTTGGGGCGTCCGGTATTTTGTCTACCCTTTCTTGATGCTCTTTCATTTGGTCTCGAAGCATTTTGTTTTCGTTTTCCATTTCTTCCATCACTACTAGAAACTGGACCTATTGCAACAGTTATTTTGTAACAAGTTTGAAAAACGATTGTACAACCGTTGATATAGACTTCTGTCGTAACAGTCTCTGGCAACAGTTGTTAAAGCGCTGCTATAGAGGGTCTATCGTAACGCTTATTTTCTACGATTAATTAATTAAAGCATAAATTCCTCTACGCAATGGTTTTCACCCTTTTTTCTTTTTTCTTTTTCCCTTTTCTTTTCTTTATTTTTTCTTTTTCCCTTTATTTTACTTTAATTAATCTTTTCTCATCCACTGTCCGCACCAAAATTCGATCTCTATCTCCTGCTCTGTTTTCTCTCTCTCTCTCTCTCTCTCTCTCTCGCGGGCGCAACTTTGCTTCCGCTTCTTCGTCGTAGATGCTAAGATAGAATCTCAAGTCCAACACTCAATATGCCATGGGGAGACTGCAATACTGAGAATCGCTTCCTAATGACCATCTAGAGATCGCAAATTTGTACCAGCTCTAGCTTTGGCATCAGCCCTCTCTTAAACTCGAATAGTTTGTCGCTTTCTCCATTTTAAAGTCCTTTTTTCTTGTCCTATTCTTTTTCAACTAGTTCAATTAAGTATTTTTTAGGGCTTTCTGTTTTCGTTTATGTTCTTGTAAGCTAGGGCGTTTTCGGATTCATTTGGTTTGGTGATATACTGATGCGTGGCTAGAATTCATGATTTTTAGCATTATATACCGTGCATTTTAGGTGTTTTAATGATAAAAATACACGTCATGTGTGCTTAATAGAGTTTATTTAATGTGCAGGTGAGTTGAAAATGGAAGCCGAACTAAATGAGAGCATAAACGTCGGAAAATACGTGCAAGAGTTAAAAAGGAGTAATCTGGGACAAGCCTGGCGTTACCCAGGCGTTAGATCCAAAACGCCTGGGGTGGCCTGGAGTTACCCAGGCGTTAGAGCCAAAACGCCTGGGGTGGCCT
>ML323528.1:0-30330 GCA_005239505.1 Nicotiana paniculata | reverse complement strand
ACGCTTTGCATTACAATAAATATCATGCGGTTATCGAAGGATATAGTGATGCAAATTGGATAAACGGCTCAATAGAAACAAAGTCCACAAGTGGATATGTTTTTACTGTTGGCAGTGGAGCAGTATCTCTGAAGTCTTCCAAACAGACGTGCATCGCTCGCTCTACAATGGAATCAGAGTTTATAGCTTTGGATAAGGCCGGTGAAGAAGCTGAATGACTTCAAAATTTCTTAGAAGACATTCCGTTCTGGCCAAAACCTTAGGCTCCTATATGCATACATTGCGATAGTGAAGCTACAATAGGACGGGCAGGGAGCGTTATGTATAACGGAAAGTCTCGTCATATACGGCGAAGACATAACACCGTTAGACAACTACTTTCTAGTGGAATTATCACTATTGATTATGTAAGATCAAAGGATAATGTGGCGGATCCGCTTACAAAAGGCTTAACTAGAGAGGGAGTTGAGAAATCATCTAAGGGAATGGGACTATGGCCGAGGACAAGTCATCATGGCGGTAACTCTACCTAGAATTTTGGATATTCCGAGATCTAGGTTCAAGGAGCTCAAACAAAGTTATGATTGACCGGTTCAACATTGTCAAAGAAATTTTTTTTTGGTCCCTTCTAGTGATGAAGACAATGTATAGTAACAAGGATAGAACTTTACACGTTCTTTAATGATTACCTAAGTTTGATGTGGTGTCAATCTAAAAGATTACACGTTTAGGAATCACATATGTGAGTGTGAAGTGAAGCCGCTTCAATGAGAATTCTGTAAGGCTAATTCTCTACGCACTTATAAAACCAGGTGGTGTTCATGGCTGAAACGAACACAACAATGAGAACCAAAAGACGGTTAAGGGTTGGTTGTGTGACATATGGTTGTCTAGGTATACACTAAAGTTCGACGGTTCAAAGATATCAAATCTACTGATTGACCAAGTATATCCGACATATGTTCACTACAGAAAGTTCAAAGGGAAACTACTTATCTAGATGCAATTAATCCTTACTTGCAAATCACACAGCATCCATCTATGATCATTCTTGTTACAGCCATTCCCATTCATGTGGGGGATTGTTGGACTTTAAGCATTGGGCTTAAAGACTTTAAGCATTGGGCTTAAAAGTCTAAGAGTGTGAATTGGGAAATGGTGGGAAATAAAATGGAGGGAAATGAAAAGTTGAATCAAGTGAGCTTTTGTCATGAACTTTGTACCACATTGGTGAAAGACAACTACACTTGTGTGTATAAATATAGGATCACTTCTTAGAGCTCTTAAAAGGAGTTGAAGAGGATGTATCCTCGCGCCGTCGTCGCTCGCTCGGCTCGGCTTCGGCTTCGGCTTCAGATTTGGATTTGGATTTGTCAAATGATCGATAAGATTATTTTTTGGACAAAGTTTATTTATTTAATAATTAATTAAATGCCAGTCAGTTCATTAACGGAATTAACTGAAATCCAAAAAAATGCTGCTTTTGCTGAACGTTGTTTTCCTTCCTGAACATACACTTTTTCCTGAACAGACATCACACCTCTTCCAATAATTGCCTATAAATTCTGAGGCATGGCTTCTTTTTCCACTCACTGAAAAAATCGAGAATTTCATTCTGAATACTGCATTCTACTTCGCAGTCTCTCTCTCTCTCAAATTCGTAAGTGTGAGTTTGCTCCGTTCTTTGAGTTTGTTGGTATCCTGCAGTTTGTATTGCCACTGTTGCAGGAAGGTTATTCCGTTTCATCCTGGGAGGATTTAATCCATTACCTTGGCAACTTGTGAGGGGGTTAAAATTCATTAAGGACACACAAGGAAATTGTGGACTCGGAATATTTCTTATCGTTTATATATTTTCTGTTTCTTCTAGCAGTTCTTCTGATTTTCTAGTTTTAACACAAAAGCGATAATACTACCTGGTCACTACCCAACAGTCATCAACTAACCTAGTTATCCTAAATATGCAAACACCTACTGCCAATGAAACTCATTCAACCCCAACTATGCAAACACCCCAACTAACCTAATTACCCCAACTATGCAAAGATTTACTAATACTGAAAATGATACACTCCCAAAGGGGACGGTACAATCACTTATTAGTGCTTTGAAAGAAAAATCTAATGAAATAACAACACCAAATCCTACTCATTCTTCAAACAGTTGACCTAAACCTGAATCCTACCACTCCTTCAATGCACTCCCTTTTCCTAAACCTTCTGAACATCCACGCAAAATATTGCCCAAAATTAAAAACAAGCCACCTTCTTCTAAAACACAACCTCTTAACTCAACCCCTATAAGTTCACCTCCACTTACTCTATCCTCTTCATCTCCTCCAGAACACACCACTACATACACACGAATCCCTGCTAAAAATGCCACGCTCCAAACGTTCCTCCACCAACCAACCACCACACATGAGGAACCAATAACACAAAACCCCATTGCAAAACCCTACTGCAATCAACCCATGCACACCACCTCCATGCATGTTCCAACTAGCCCCATGCCGCTAGGGAACAACACAATAACTCCATTCCAAGTTCCACTACACCACTACAACTATCACCCACCCATCAATGGATCTCCTTCCTCTCCAATCCCCCATGACAAACTGGAACGGTCACCAAATGAACCTACACCCAAACCTTAGCTTCCATCCGAAATTCCTCCACTCCCAATGACTACTCCAGAAATGCTTCAAGCCTACCAAACGTTGCTCTACGACCAAAGCGTCCAACAGGAGGATCTTCTAGCACTAGGCAACATGATGATTCAATCCTCAAACAACATACAATCTCAGAACTCCAACTTGCAACCATACCCACTAAGTAACTTTGCCAACTAGTCGCTCAATCAGGTCCTACAAGCACTCCATACACCAGTCACACCAGCGCAACGGGAAAACTTTTCGATGGAACAGATAATGCCAGAGATAGAAACAACAACTCAATCATTCCATTCAACAAATGAAAATTCCCCTCCCCTGCAGGTCCCGGAACTGGAGGAAAACCATCCAAACACTCAAGATCATGTGATGGATCCAATCTTTCTTACGGATGAATGCTTAACTCTAACCTTCCTAGAAAATGCAGAAGAAAAAATTCCGATTCAAACACCTCCAAACATTCGCAAAGTGTTGCTCAACATAAGGTCTTGTGCATGGTCGCCAATCCAGCAATATGTGGTGAACCTATGTCCAGCAGCTGCAACGAACTTGGACCTCACCCCGGGTCAAGAACAGAACTCCACAAACACCATCCAAATGAAGATTCTCTTATGGAATTGTAGGGGTGGAAACAATCCCACCTTCCGGCGTAATTTGGACGCCATCCTTCAAGCAAACATGCCATCTGTTCTGGCTCTTACTGAAACACGAATGACTGACCATGATGTTCTATTGCAACAACTGCCTTTCACAGGTTTGTTCCAGGGTTTTCCTGAGGGATAGCCTTACTGTGGAACAACCATGAAGTCATAATAGAGCCAATGGTACTCAGCGAACAAGAAATTCATGCACTGTTCGTGTAAGTACATCCTTCCCTACGTGGATTATTTTAATCATATATGCTAAGAATAACATTAGACACAAAAATATCTTGTTTAACAACCTAAAAGAAATGGCTAACATTATCAATCTTCCTTGGTTAGTTTGTGGCGGTTTAATGAAGTAACAAATGCTTCTGAAAAGTTAGGGGTAATCCTATAAAAAATAAGAGAGTTTTAGCTTTCATTGACTGCATAAATAATATGAATATGGTCACTTCACTTGGACTAACAAACCTAACTCCCAAAATAATAACTCTCTTTTTCTACAAAGACTAGATAGATTTATGAGTAATCCTGAATGGCTAGACCTATATCCTGATTCCAAGGTAATTCACCTACCTCGTACATACTCCGATCACTGACCTCTACTAAATCTTATTCGTCAATCAAACAAACCTACATGTACCTTTAAATTTGAAACTATATGGTTGAGGCACCCAGACTTTAAACATTTAGTGTCATCTTGTTGGCATTCAAACTTAGACTACATCAATGCAGTGACCAACTTCAAAAAAAAATGCCCAACAATAGAACTCTACCTGCTTTGGAAATATTTTCACTAAAAAAAGAAACATAGTCGCTAGAATATCCAAATCAAAAACACATGTTCCACCATAACCTTGAAACAAAGCTTATTTCTGATTACAATAATATTCTTCGCCAAGAAGAAAATTTTTGAAATTTAAAATCTAGAGTCCAATGGCTAAACGGAGGTGACCCCAATACAAATTTTTTTCACAAAACTACGGTCCATAGACGGCGCAAAAACAAGTTCCTTGGCCTAATTGATACTGTCGGGAATTGGAACTTAGACCAAGAGACCATTACCACTACTATCATTAATCACTTCAAGAAAGTATACACGGCTGAACTACCCTTTAGTGTTAAAAAGTTCATACCTACAAACCTAAACTCCCTAACACATGAAGATTACCTTCTACTAACCATACCCCTATCAACATGTGAAATTTATCGCGCCATTAAATCCTCTAAACCACTAAAGGCACCAGGATCGGATGACCTTCACCCAATTTTTTTTATAAAACTATCATAAAATTTTTTGTTCATCGTATTAGACCTCTGCTACAATATATCATTAGTCCAAACCGATGCAGCTTCATCCCTGGCCGTAGGGCCACTAATAACTGTATCGTTGTTCAAGAAGCAATTCACTCCTTCAATAAAAATTAAGGGTAAAATAGGCCATGTAATGCTGAAAATCGACCTTGAAAAAGCTTTTGACTATCTTTAATGGTCCTTCATTAGATATTCCTTAGCTAGTTTAAACTTCCCCCCTAAACTAATATCCCTTATAATGTCTTGCGTCACAACTTCATCTATATCCATACTAGTCAATGGAAAGCCTTCAAATTCATTCAATCCAACTCGTGAAATTAGGCAAGGTGATCCCCTATCATCTGCATGGAATCCCTGACTCGTTTAATTAACCAAGATATCAACAATAATCTTTGGGAACCAATAAAAATTGGTAGAGTATCAACAAAGATATCTCATCTTCTATTTGCAGATGATTTAGTCCTCTTTGCGCGAGCCAATACCAAAAATACTTCTGTCATTTTTAATATTTTCAATAAGCTCTCCTGCGTCCCGGGTCAAAAAATTAACTTTGCAAAATCCAAAGTCTGTTTCTCTAAGAATGTGCCTCTAAGCACCCAACAAATTATAGCAAACTCGCTTAATATTACCCCGTCATCTAAATTTGGAAACTACCTAGGATCCCATCACTAACCATCAACCAAAAAGTGTCGACTATCAATACATTATTGATCGTATGAATAACCGACTTCAAGGCTGGAAAGCAAAAATGCTATTCCTTGCAGGGCGTACTACACTGATCACAGCTACTCTAGTAACAATCCTTAATTACGCAATGCAAATAATCATGATTCCAACAAACTGTATTGAAAAAATCGATTGTATTCAACGCAACTTTCTTTGGGGATCCATTGAAAATAAAACACGAATCCATCTAACAAATTGAGAAACTGCTACACTGTGTAAGAGTTGGGGTGGATTAGATATTACATATAGTAATGCAAAAAACTCAGCCCTTGTCTCTAGCATAACTTGGCGTTTTATTACAAATCCACACCAACTCTGGTTCAGAGTCTTACGGGGAAAATACCGAACACGTCAACCTCTTAATGATTTTAATAAGAAATTCACTGACTCCTACATCTGGAAAAGCATTACCAAAAATATTCCTTTCTTCAACAAAGGAACAACTTGGAATATTGGAAAGGGCTCCAATATCCGACTTTGGAAAGATAATTGGATTGTTTCTAATGACTCTTTAAGATCGCTTATACAGGGTCCCCTCACACAAGCAGAGACAACAAAAAACAGTACAGAGTATTGTCCTTCCCAACAATGAATGGGACCTTTCCCGACTATCCATGGAAATCCCACAAATATTATGCACCTTATCAATAATACTTACATCAAAGAATCAGAACTCAAAACAGACTCCTCCTTCTTGGAAAAATACCACCTCCGGCTTACTTTACCAAAACTGCTTACCACATGTACTTACATGATTCTAAAATATTCCACCCCCATCCTCCCAATCCATCCAATGGGTATGGAAAATCCACGTTTTAAATAAAATAAAGTTTTTCATGTGGCTTCTTTTAAATAAGAAATTACCAACCGCGAAAAACTTATTCCACCGTAAAATTATTGCTACAAATAATTGTGCTTCTTGTCCGAATACTATTGAAATAATTGATCACATATTCATAACTTGCCCAAAAGCAAAATCTCTATGGAATCAATTCAACGTACACATCCCTCTAAATCAAATGGAACCAACAATACTCACCCTCTGTACAACAATTACTAATTGCATAGTTACTAATAATAAAAGACTATCACTATACATTTTAACCCCTATTATATTATGGAATATCTGGAAAAATAGAAATCAAACTTTCTTCCGGAACTCCTCTAATCCATTAACTCATACTGACATAATTTTCCAAACCTTGGAAATTTTCACCTAGTGCACAATCACCAGAAAAAAGTTTTTTACACAAATAAAACAATTCGATGGCAACCGCCTCCAAATGATTTTTTCAAGCTCAATATAGACGGCGCTTACGATGATAAAAGCAAAGCAGGAAGGGGAGGTGGACTTATCCGAAACCACAATGGGGATTGGATTATTGGGTATGCAACTTACAACTACGCTCACTCTGCCATCCATATGGAAATACTGGCCTAAAATGGTCTAAGGCTGACACTCAATCACAAATTAGTTCTACTTATTGTAGAAACTGATTCACAGGTATTAATCCAAATGCTATCATCAAATAATCTAGCTTTTTCACACATATTACTGGATTGCAGGCACCTATTGGAGAAGCTGGGCAGCCCACAGGTGGGCCATATCTTTAGAGAAGCCAATGTTGTTGCTAACAAACTGACCTGCTTTGGGAAAGGCAAAGATCCAGATATGCGAAGAAATATTATGTTCTTTGTATCCCCACCCCCTTTTATCCTAAATGAACTAAAAGAAGACATCTACAGAACGGGGACTACAAGCCCAGTTGCCATCATGTAATAAGTTCTATTTGTGTTATTAATAAAAGTTCCTTTCATTAGCAAAAAAACAAACATCATGAGCTAATGAACTAGCAAACTATGGTATCACACACGTACGCCCTATACTATTAGCTCAATATATATATATATATAGAGTTAAATTGCAAGGCTAAAGATTTATGAAGTATCAACAATCAACCGATCCACAATGGAGCTAAATGAAAGTGTACAGTTCTCTTGAACTACATACACTCTTCTTAAACAGATGATGATAATGATTTTGCTGAGGAGGGGGGAAAGGAAGGAGAAAGCGAGGAAAGTATCACTTATAGAGATGTACGTACAAAAAATATATAAAGAAAATATTTTGAATAAAAAGATCGACTTGAACTAAAATAACAAGCCGATGCATTCTCTAATTTGGCATGATTATTGACCTTAGATAAGTTAACAACATCTGGTTTAGATTGATATTAAATAAAATAAAGCTAACCAATAAACTAGAGCCAAATTGACGGTGTATATATCACTCTATTTTTTATATATAAAATAAAAAATAAATATGTTTATTAAACAGATGTATGTCTGGTACCTACTTTTTCTAGATTTGTAGCTCGTGTAACAAAATTATACTTTCAGTTGCTCACATATATTTCAAAAACTTTGATGTTCATAATTATATCAAATAAGATCCCTTTAATCCATGATTTTTAACTAACTAAAAGCTTCTCCCATTATCTCCTCTTGTCATTAACTTGTTTTTTCCTTACCAATTAAAGTACTAGCCGCGGTTGGTTCCCAAAGCACACATAAGTATACATAGGCCACAAGTACTAAAATAATTCTAAAAGTGGATGCCGAACTGACATAAACTCAGATTAATTGTTAACGAAGCAACTAAAATCGAATATCTTTCCAGGTAAATCAAGAATGATGGTTTTTTCGACTACTACTATTGTAAAAATTAAACAAGTAATTAGCTAAACTAACAAGAACATTAGTGATCACGATTTAGTTTAATCAATGAAGATGAAGATTACAAGGTTGTGATCAGTCTATTAATCTTATTGACTTCATAAATCACACATGTTAATCTGAATTATCCATAATTGCTAGTTGACTGGATCTTTTATATCAATGGAATGTTCCCGCAGTACTATCCATCTATTCAAGATATATCAACGCCTATATTTCCATGGAATGAATCTATCGAGAACAAGTAATCATTCAATTGAGCAAATACTATTAGGTATATCTCTATCCTAACTGCGAAATTATTGTCACAACCCAAAAACCAACCGTCATGCTGGCGCCTATCGTGGTACCAGGCAAACCACTACTCAACCATCTCAATATAGTAAAAGCTTTGAAAATTTTATGGAAGCAATATTTAAGAAAATCTTTTGAAATCAGAAATGAATCCACAACGCAATACAAATCTTTTAAAAAATCAAGGTGTCACCAAGTACATGAGCATCTATATCGGGATGCAGTCCATTATAATGTCTAAGAAAAAAGAACTGAAATATAAATAAAGATAATGAAGGAGAGTCAAGGCCTGCGAACGCCATGAAACTACCTCGATAGTCTCTGAGATCTCGATTCCTCACTCAAGAGCCGCCGTGACCAGAAGCACATGGATCTACACATGAGGTGCAAGGTGTCGCGTGAGTACAACCAACTCAGTAAGTAGAAATACTAAATAAGGAACTGAAGATGTCACTACACAGTTATAATTCATTTGTCAATAATCTCAACAAGGAAAAGTAGACATGCTTTTAAATCCGACAATTTAAGTCAAATCAGTTTATACATGCCAAGTTCAAGTAAAAATGGATAAAATATCTCTCAAAGGATTTCAAAATAGTGATATATGGCAATGTGTAACAACAATGAAAGCAAATATAGTCTCTCAGGGCAACATCTACTTAGTCTTTCTCAATAGCTCATCACTCGGCTCTCAGCCCTCAACACTCACACTCAATATGTACCTGCGCTCACTGTGGGTGTACAAACTCTGGAGGGGCTCCTTCAGCCCAAGCGCTATATCGATGCGGCGTGCAGTCCGATCCCATCAATATATATAAACAAATATGAGGCTCGTTGCGGCGTGCAACCCGATCCATATATATACAACTCTAAGGCTCGTTGCGGCGTGCAACCCGATCCATATACATACAGCCCTAAGGTTCGTTGCGGCGCGCAACCCGATCCACATATATATACACATCGCTCAGAACTCAGCACTCAAGCCCTAACTCAGTCACCAACCTCTCCAGTCTCTCGTGCTCTCAAAATTCATGAAAATCAGCCCAAACAACAATAACATGATGTATCAACAAAGGAAAATAGAGACTAAGGTATGATACACAAAAAGAATCTCAAACTAAGTGCAAACAACAAATAACTGGTAATTCAACATGTACGTGACCTCTGAGGGCTCAAACTGTATCAACACATAGCCTAAACATGATTTCTAACATGAATTGCAGTTAAATTTCTAAATACATGGAGAATATAGAGCTAGAAACAATCTATTCAAGTTCACAATTTTCAAGGAATGGACCAAGTCTTAATTCCAACGGTGAAAGCTCATACGCCCGTCACCTAGCATGTGCGTCACCTCCAAATCGTTCAAAAAACATAAAATTCGGGGTTTCATACCCTTAGAACCAGATTTAGAACTGTTAATTACCTCAATCCGAGAAAAACTCCACTCCAATATGCCTTTGCCTTGCAAATCGCCTCCAAACATACCGAATCTAGCCACAAGCAGTACTATACAATCAATACGGACTAAAGGAATTAATTCCATAAGAAAAATACGAAATTATAAGAAAAAACCCGAAATTGACAAAAGTCGGCCCCCGGGTTCACATCTAGAAATCCAACAAAAGTCACAAAACCCGAAAACCCATTCACTCACAAGTCTAGTCATACCAAGTTCATCAAAATACGACACCAAACGGCCATTCAAATCCCCAAAATGAACTCTCCAAATCCCTAACCTCAAATCCCCAAATTACACCTCAAAAACACACCAACTAGGTGGGAAAATGAAATGGGGAAACATAATTATTGAAGAAATTTAACCACAAGTGACTTACCTCAAGAATCCCTTCAAAATCACTCTCAAAAATTGCCAAATTCCGAGTTTGCAAATTCAAGAGATGATAAAATCCTATGAACACAATGTTTATATTCTGCCCAGGCTTTTTGCACCTGCGGCCACTTATCCGCACCTGCGGAACCGTTTCTGTGGTGCAAGCTCGCACCTGCGGTGCCCACTCCGCAGGTGCAATTACACCATCAGGAACAAAACTTCAGCAGCTTCTCAAATTAAATTCCAAGTCCGTTAACCACCCGAAATCAATCCGAGGCCCCCGAGACCTCAACCGAATATACCAATAAGTTCTAAAACCTTATACAAACTTAGTCGAACCTTAATATAACCTTAAACAACATCCAAAACACGAATTACACCCAATTGAAGCCTAATGAACCTTGAAACTTCCTAATTCTACAAACGACGCCGAAACCTATCAAACCACGTCTAATTGACCTCAAATTTTGCACACAAGTCACAAATGACACCATGAACCTACTTTAACTTCCGGAAATCTAATTCGATCCCGATATCTAAAAGTCCACCCCGGTCAAACTTTCCAAAATTCTAACTTTCACCATTTCAAGCCTAATTTTACTACGGACCTCCAAATCACAATCCAGACACGCTCCTAAGTCCAAAATCATCAACGGAGCTAACAAAACCATCAAAACTTAAATCCGGGGTTGTTTACACATAAGTCAACATCCGATCAACTTTTCCATCTTAAGCTTTCCATTATGAGACTAAGTGTCTCAATTCATTCCGAAATCCTTTTGCCGAAATCCTTTCGGACCCGAACTAACTACCCCGATAAGTCATAAAACAACAGTAAAGCACAAAATAAGTAGAAAATTGAGGAACGGGGCTACAACTCTTGAAACCGGCCGAATCATTACATCCTTCCCCTCTTAAACAAATCTTCATCCTTGAACGAGTCTAGAAATATACCTGGAGTCTCAAATAGGTGTGAATATCTGCTTCGCATCTCCCGCTCGGTATCCCAAGTAGCCTCCTCCACGGGCTGAGCTCTCCACTGCACCTTCACCGAAGCTATATCCTTTGACCTCAACATTCGAACCTGCCGATCCAAAATGGCCACCGGCTCCACGTCATAAGTCAAATCACCATCCAGCTGAACCGTGCTGAAATCCAAAACATGATACGGATCGCCAACATACTTCCGGAGCATAGAAACATGAAATACTGGATGCACACCCGACAAACTAGGTGCAACGCAAGCTCTCAAGACACCTCCCCAATCCTTCGAATCACCTCAAACAACCCAATGTATCGAGGGCTCAACTTCCCTTTCTTTCTGATCCTCATAACACCCTTCACGAGTGAAAACTTCAGCAGAACCTTCTCCCCAACCATGTAAGCAACATCATGGGCCTTCCTATCGGGCATAACTCTTCTATTTGGACTGTGCTATACGAAGTCGCTCCTGAATCAATTTAACCTTGTCTAATGCATCCTGGACCAAGTCAGTACCCAAAAGCCTAGCCTCTTCCGTCTCGAACCAACCGACAATAGATCTACATCGTCTCCCATACAAAGCCTCATACAGAGCCATCTGGATGCTCGAATGGTAGCTATTATTGTAGACAAACTCCGCGAGTGGCAGAAACTGATCCCAAGAACCCCCAAAATCAATGACACAAGCGCAAAACATCTCCTCCAATATGTGAATAGTGTGCTCGGACTGTCCGTCTATCTGAGGGTGAAATGTTGTGCTCAACTCAACCTGGGTACCCAACTCTGATGTACTTCTCTCTAGAAGTATGATGAAAACTGCGTGCCTCGATATGAAATGATGGACACTGGCACACCGTGAAGGCGGACAATCTCTCAGATGTAAATCTCAGCATAACACTCTAAAGAATAGGTAGTACCAACTGGAATGAAGTGCGACGACTTGGTAAACCGATCCACAATCACCCAAATAACATCGAACTTCCTTGAAGTCTGTGGGATACCAACTACGAAATCCATGGTGATCTGCTCCCACTTCTATTCTAGAATCTCTATCCTCTAAAGAAATTCGCCCGGTCTCTGATGCTCATACTTCACCTGTTGACAATTAAGGCACTGAGATACAAACCCCACTATGTCTTTCTTCATTTTCCTCCACCAATAGTTCTGCCTTAAGTCCTGAAACATCTTTGCAGCACCCGGATGAATGGAATCTAGCAAACTGTGGGCCTGCTCAAGAATCAACTCACGTAGTCCATCCACATTGGGCACACAAATCCAATCCTGCATCTTCAATACCCCATCATCCCCAATAGTCACATCTATGGAATCACTGTGCTAAACCCTATCCTTGAGGACAATCAAATAAGGATCATCATACTGGAACTCTCTGATGCGATCAAATAAGGAAGATCGAGAAACCACACAAGCTAGAACCTGACTGGGCTTCGAAATATTCAATCTCACAAACCGGTTGGCCAAAGCCTGAACATCAACTACAAGAGGTCTCTCTCAAATGGGAAGGAAAGCAAGACTACCCCCCATCTTTCCTCGCGGAGATTAGGTTTATGACATTCGGTTGGGACAACTCTTTCCTTTTGGAAAAGGGGTTTGTATTTTTGAGAGTCGCCACCTAACGATTTTTGAAGGTGCGTTAGGACACTAAAGGGGTTCATTCACAACTACGCTCTTAACCTGAGATAGGGTAAGGGCTTGAAATTATCCTACGGGGAAGGTGTTAGGCACCCCTCAGGATCCACAAGTGTGGTTCCCTTCCAAACAACTTTTGTGAATTTGTACGTCTTAGCGAACAAACAAATAAAGGCTCAAATAAGAGGGGATTTAAATCTTAATCATGCACATGTTTGAAAATAGTAAAGAAGGTTAGATTTTGAAAGGATTACGATCTAAGCATATAAAGGGTATCCTAGGTTTATAATAATATGGATCACATAAGTACAATACCCGGTAATCACTCCTCAAAGAGGGGCTAGACGTGGTATTAGCGTACCGGTCATCATATCCATATCTACCATTTTCCCACTCCGTAAAGGTAATTAGAGCGAGTGTTGGTCAATGACCTCTATTGCATGTTGTTACCTGTCCCTTCCTATCAGTCCCGGAGGAATTTAGGACTTCTATCCCATAAGGGAGGTGCTAGGCAGACCCTCAGGTTTAAAGGCAAAACACTAAGCGACAAACAAGAAACATATAGGACTGCAATTAAGGGGGATAAACATACAGACAGGAAAAGGCTCAAGTATCTCCACGCATAGTACACATAAACATCATGACTCATACACAGTTAAGGTCCAGATTCAGGTTCAGATCCTAAGCATGGTATCTAAGTGATAACACAAAGACAAATTTATTGCATAACTCAGAGAGGAAGTCTTAATCAGGCTTGCATGTTGGTTTTAAACATGCTGACAATTGAACACTAATCACAAAGGATAGTTCTGGTTTTATTTCTTTATGGTTGATTACCTAAGACTTGCCTAGGCGTGTAGTAGTTGTACAACTTTGTTAAAAGGGTTTCAGATTATCAATCCTAATAGCATGTGAATCTAAGTGTGTACAAAGGACTGATTGACAGTTTATCTAGAACATGGGATTGTTTCAGACATGTATATTTAAACTAGGTGTAGTTAAATGAGTACATCCCATAACATGATGTCTAATGCAGAATGATGCATATGCAATTGCTAAAACAGGATCTCTAAATGCACATAGAATCATAGCATTTATGCACAGTTTCAGGAATAACACAGGTGACAGATGTTAATCGGTTTTTACCTAGGACAGGATCTCTACGTGTACATGGCAGCATAGAGCATGATTGTAAAGTACTGGTTATTAGCACATTTTAGCACAGGACTTTCGAAATGAGATGCCAATAGATGCTGAAAACAATAAGTGTAAGACCTAGAGAACATGGTCTCTAATGCATGATCTTGCACATATGAGTCCTAAGCATGGTTTCTATTGTGCAAATAGGGAATAAAACCTAATAGCATGGCTTCTACCCTCTAATAGCT
This sequence comes from Nicotiana paniculata, assembly GCA_005239505.1. NCBI lineage: Eukaryota > Viridiplantae > Streptophyta > Magnoliopsida > Solanales > Solanaceae > Nicotiana > Nicotiana paniculata. The sequence continues at coordinate 16,095 of ML323528.1, read as the reverse complement.
ATAACATGCATATTTACCCCTCCATTTTCACTATCCATTCCCAAAGAGTTGTTTACAATAATATTACAGGCCATTTTCTTGAATTACATAACTGAATAATGAAAAGAAGAAGTTATACTATAGGGGGCCTACTGATAGGCCCAGAATATCCAGAATGCCTCATTGCTATTCTATTCACAACCTTTTACATGATCCAGGTGTGTCAAAGTTCCCTAAGGATCTCAAGGGATCCCGGGTAGTGCTCACACCTAGAGTCATAACCAAGATAGAGAGTAAGTGCAGCATGGAATGGCCAGCCTTTGTGTGTCAAAGTTCAGAGGGAGATCAAGGGTCCCAAGGCAATGCTCACACAGAGGGGGCATAACTTAATGATCTAAGAGTAGAGTGAGAGTGCTCATAGTGAGTAAGAACAGTTTTAAAATAATTTTGAGAAAGAGAGAGGTTTAATGAAAATTAGCTTGAAAAGGGTAAGGCAGTAGCACAATCAACATACTCAAACAACACACACAGAACAATAAACAGGAATTAAAACAAGTTTAGCAACCACAAGCAGAGAGATGAGGGATTGAGGACAAATGAAGCACATAGGAACAAGCTCGCACACAAGTAGGCCTCAGAAAAGTATTACAAGACTTAAACTGTCATAGCGCATTCTATCACAAAATGTTCATGCCAGGTTCTTAACAATATTAGATTGAGGGATGCCAAAGGGGAACACACATTAAGTTCAGGGAAGGGGTTCAGGATTACTTAGTAGCTAGGGGGATCATGAATACATGCTGATAATGTACTGGAGTCAGGGAGTAAGGCAGAATTGTAGTAAACAAGTAGGAGAAGCAGTAGACATGCTGAAATGAGGGAAGGGTAATCACATCAATGAACTAGCAAAGAGGCATGCTAATAGCAAGGTAAACAACAGAACCATAAGTAAAAGCATAAACGAAATAAGAGAAAGTGCAATACGAATAAAAACATGTTGTTTTGGATGCTGTAAATCAAATAGAAGACATACCAGTCTAGAGTGAGAGAATAGAACAGTAGTGTGCAGGGAAGTGGAGCAATAGGGCAGTAGTGTGTAGAGCAATAGAGCAGTAGAGCAAGTAGAGCAGTAATAAGTTACTCAGTCTTGGCTTTCAGCCGACTGAGTAGCCAGTAGTCAATAAGAGAGAGTGTGTCGGAAAGCAAGAGAGAGAGACAGAGAGCAATGGGTATGCTTGTGTCTGTGTGTGCATTTTGCTAAGAAGAGAATAGAGGTATTTATATTTTAAACATGCAGAGGAATAAGGTAAGACGTACTAATTTAACACAGTTATAGGAATAATCCCAATCAGAATCAATTAAGACTCGGACTCCCTTTAATTAGGGAGTCATAGTTCAAACTGACATAAGTTGTGTTACACAAGGAAAAGAATCAATTATAAAACTGGTTTTTTTACCATAATAGGAGTAGTAAAAGCATATGGCATGTAATAAAGACTGAATACAGAATATTTCAAATAAGGAAAGCATATGAGAAATATTGATAGCACATAAAATAAGATAGAGTACAACTCAATTCTGGAAATTAGTCAAGAGGATATCGAGTGAGATTCCAATCATAGGGAATTGATATCAAATCAAGGGAAAGTATCACAAAAGTAAGGAAATAATTCAAAATCAATAAGAGTTATAAGGAAAATACACGAAATCACAATTTTAAGGAGAATATCAAAGAACCAGTAGAAACTATCAGATAAATGAATAATCAAGCCTTTTAAACGATAAATAACATATGCTAAACAAGAATCAGAGAAACCCTAAGCAAACAGTTAGAGGAACGGTAGAGAATCGGAAACCCTAACAACAAATTAAAGCAAGAATCACAAAGAGCACAGATCGTTTCATAAGAAACATACACGCATGAACATATAATCAGAGACAACCTAGAAAATTAGGGCTTTTAGCATAATAACTTAGATAACAAGAAAAAGCATAGGAGAATCGTTCAAACACAGTAGAAATCACTAAAAATCAGAAGAAGAACCATTTTTGAAAGGGGTTAAGAAACCCTAATTTTGAAAGTGAAGAAATCATTCTTAAAACAAAGAGATTTTGGAGGAAAAAATGTGAAAACATTGAAATATCCATAGATCTTTTACAGATCTAGAAAGATCGGAGGGCTTTAAGGTTAGGGTTTCCAGAGAAAACCCATAGAAGAAGAAGAAAACCCAAAATCTTACCGGCTTTTAACCGGAGGGTGATAGATCTTACTCGAACGATCATAGATGGCCGAAAATATGGCATGAGACCGGAGATAGGAGTCGAACCGCCTCTGGTTCACTTGAGAACCCCCAAATGGTGACACAAGGCGAAGGATGGAGCCATAAGGCTTGTGAGAGGTGAAACCTCCATGGTTTCCGGCGAGGAGGTGACCGGAGAAGGGAGAGACAGGGCTCCGGAGACGNGGGGGGGGGGGGGGGGGGGGGGGGGTAGTCATTAGGGGTTATTAATGGAAAGGGTGAATCTGGGCCGTTGATTTGAAATAATCAACGACTCAGATTGGAATGGGGATTGGGTCGGGTAATTTGGGAATTGGGCTTGGGTAGTTTGGGCTAGTTAATTAGGTTGGGGTCCGGGTGAAATTAGGCTAGATTTTAAATAAGAAGGGGCTAATTATTAAATACCCAATTAAATAGATAAAAAATTAATAAAAATAGCTAACAATTACATAAAATGAAAATAAGGCTAAATATATGAAATTAAGGTAATTAGCTAATATTAAAATATAAAACGGCTAATTAGTGATTTAAAATGATATAAATGTATAATTACTAATTAGGCTATAATTGTAAAATTATTGTAATTATAGCCAAATAATGCCAAATTGGCTAATTTGTGAAATAACTAAATTTTAATAGGGTTAAAGAATAATATATTAAGTCAAGAAATATTTTTGAAATCATTTGTAATGAAATTTATAATTAATTATTAGAAATGAAAACACTAGGTGAATTAAAATAAATTAATAAAAATATGGTAAAATTATAGAAAAAAGCAATTGTTATGGAAACCTGATTTTGAAGGTATATATGCAAGTTAAAAATAATTTGAGGAAAAATTGAGTATCAAAAACCTCCCCTGTTTACTCGGGAAGGATGGAAGAGTTGTCGGGTAAAGATATGATGTCCAATTTTGACCGAGCGAAACGATTTGGGAGAGATTTTAGGCTGCACCCTGGTTTCTGAGTTGCCTACATATCCCTGGTTTTACAGGAATCAGGACGTATGTAGTTCAGGAGTCATCGGTGAAGTATACGGATGAAGTTTCTCACAAGAACAGACGCAACATTTGGAACTGATTGAATAAGCGGCTTACGGGGTGGTTAGGAGAACTGGAGCGGAACCGCTCCTGCCGAGATGGCAGTTTGCTCGCCATATTACCTACAAATAAATAATACAAGCATATATTGTGCGTAATTTAAACATGATGCAAATTCCCGTTGGACCATGAATGATGTCTTCGGACGGTTAAGGATGACGTCCTGGGCTATGAATTGCTTGATGCAGGATTCGCAGGACATGAAAATGATGTTCTAGGGCTATGAGGATGGTGCCTCCAAACCATGATGCCTTTGAATAATGATATGCAGAGGTTGAAAGAGATCCTCAGGCCATGACATGGTGTTCTCGGGCCTTGAAAATGGTGCCTCCGAATGATGACGCCTTTGGATGAGTTGGCGATATTTCAGCCCATGCAGATGCGATAGAATGATGTTGACGAGACAGAGCTTAGTCTTGCGAATAAAAGGGCAGAGCTTAGCCCGAAAGGAAAGCGAAGTAAATAGTGCTTGAGACAACGGTTAGTCTCGAAAGGTAAATTGGAGGCAGAGCTTAGCCTCAGAAGGCATAATGGTAGACTTATGCAATGTAGATGGAGACAGTGCTTAGTCTCGGAAGGCAGAAAGGTAGCCTTATGCAAAATGTAGGTGCAAATGGAGACAACGCTTAGTCTCGGAAGGCAGAATGGCAGCCTTATGCAAAATGTAGATGCAAATGGAGACATCGCTTAGTCTCGGAAGGCAGAATGGTAGCCTTATGCAATGATGTAGATGGAGGTAGAGCTTAACCTCGGAAGGTATAATAGTAGCCTTATGCAAAGATACAAATGCAGATGAAGGTAGAGCTTAGCCTCAGAAGGCAGAATGGTAGCCTTATGCAAAGATACAAATGCAGATGAAGGCAGAGCTTAGCCTCAGAAGGCAGAATGGTAGCCTTATGTAATGATGTAGATAGAGGTAGAGCTTAACCTCAGAAGGCAGAATGGTAGCCTTATGTAATAAATAAAATGACAGTAGGAATTCTTAGCTGGTGATGAATTGCGGCATTGTGATTATTGAGAGCGTTGTGACTGCGGAGTATTGAGGCATGTGAGAACGTCGGCAAGTGCAACATTTTTGAGAGTCGTATTTCGGACAACGTTTGTCCCCTGGGCGGACAGTTCATTTAGGGGTTTTGCAACCTTAGTGCCTGCAACCAAAGAAAGATCGTGAGTTCCATAAATGGGGAGAGCGGGTTAGTTCGTATCCCCGCTGGCTTTTCTTGACTTGCTGGTATCGATCTGATGATACTGTCTGTATTATTGGGGTAGCGTTGCTAAACAAATCTGTTTCAAAAACAAACATGCATGATTTTTTAAAAGCATAATGTATAATTAAAAAATAATTTTGGGATGAACCGACGACCGTGACACGGCTCGGGACATTGCAACCTCTCCTGCTACTCCTCAAAATTCTGCACCAATTTGAAGGGTGAATGACTCTGACTGTTGCTCGTGCGACGATTGGCTGTTGCTCGTGCGAGGATTGGCTGATCTTGCTTCAGAATTTTGAGGATGCCCCAATTTCCAATTGTGGGGAAAAATGAAATTTTTATTAAATTCTTACCAAACCCATAGGGCTGCCTACGTATCCCCTCTTAAACGGGAATCATGTCAGGCGTAGTTCAATTTACATCATGAGAAAGCATAAAGATTACACATAGTAGCATTTTACTGCATCTGAATTGATTGGCTTTGGCCAGACTTCTCCGTCCATTTCTACCAGTATAAGTGCTCCTCCTGTTAGTACCCGGTGAACCATGTACGGACCCTGCCAGTTGGTAGATAACTTCCCTTTGGCTTCATCTTGATGTGGAAAGATCTTCTTCAGCACCAGCTGCCCCGGTGTGAACTGTCTAGGCTTGATGCTCTTGTTGAAGGCTCGGGTCATTCTGTTCTGATAGAGTTGACCATGACAGACTGCATTCATTCTCTTTCCGTCTATGAGGGCTAGTTGCTCATAACGGCTTTTTACCCATTCCGCGTCGCTGAGCTCATTTTCTTGTATAATTCTTAGAGATGGAATCTCAACTTCGGCAGGAATAACAACCTTAGTACCATAAACTAGCATATAGGGAGTTGCCCTTGTTGAGGTGCGAACTGTGGTACGATATCCCGATAAGGCAAATGATAACTTCTCGTGCCACTACTTGTGCCTTTCTATCATCTTTATTAGTATCTTCTTGATGTTTTTGTTGGCGGCTTCTACAGCTCCATCCATCTGAGGTCTGTAAGCTGTGGAATTCTTGTGTTTGATCTTGAAAGCCTTGCACATAACTTTCATCAAGTCACTGTTGAGATTGGAACCATTGTCGGTGATGATTGACTCAAGAATCCCGGCAAACAATACGGTCGCGGACAAAGTCTGCCACAACTTTCTTAGTCACTACTTTGTAGGATGCTGCTTCGACCCATTTGGTTAAATAGTCGATGGCTACCAGAATGAACCTGTGTCCGTTGGAGGCGGCAGGCTCGATTGGTCCAATAACGTCCATGCCCCAGGCGACGAACGTCCATGGTGAGATTGTTTGGAGGTATCTTTATCATATCTGCGTATATCTGACAACGGTGGAATTTCCGGACATACTGGATGCAATCCATTTCCATAGTCATCCAAAAGTAACCAACTCGGAGTATCTTCTTTGCCAGAACAAAACCGTTAATATGCGGGCCACAGGTCCCAGCATGAATATCCTTTAGCATCTTGGATGCTTCCTTTGCGTCGACACAACGTAATAATACCAAATAGGGAGTCCTCCTATATAGGATTCCTCCGCTGTGAAAGAAGTTGTTGGATAGACTTCGAAGTGTGCGTTTCTGAGTGGGATTAGCAAGCTCTAGTAATCTCCTTTTTCCAAATACTCCTTGATGTCATAAAACCAAGGATTTCCGTTTGCTTCCTCTTCGACATGGGCACAATAAGCTGGCTGATTATGGATCTTTACGGGAATAAGATCAATGAAATTCTTGTCTGGGTGTCGGATCATTAAGGACAAAGTAGCCAATGCATCGGCGAACTCATTCTGGATTCTGGGGACATGTCGAAATTCTATCTTCGTGAACCTCTTTCTTAATTCCTGTATATGGTGCAGATACGACAGTATCTTGGAATTCTTGGTAGCCCACTCTGCTTGTACTTGATGTACCAGCAAATCTGAGTCACCAATCACTAACAGCTCCTGGACGTTCATGTCAATGGCCATGTTGAGACCTAAGATACAGGCTTCATACTCTACCATATTGTTGGTGCAGGGGAATCTGAGTTTGGAATATACCAGATAATGCTGACCGATTTCTGATATTAAGACTGCTTCAATGCCAATTCCCTTGAAGTTCGCTGCTCCATCGAAGAACATTCTCCAACCGTCATAGGATTTTGCAATGTCTTCTTCTATGAATGATACCTCTTCGTCAGGAAAATACATTTTCAGAGGTTCGTATTCTCCATCTACAGGGTTCTCAGCAAGATGGTCTTCCAATGCTTGTCCCTTGACTGCTTTCGAAGTCACATAGATAATATCGAACTCACTCAGCAGGATTTTCCACTTGGCTAGCTTGCCAGTGGGCATGGGCTTCTAAAAGATGTACTTCAATGGATCCATTATCAATATGAGATACTTTGTGTAGGCACATAAATAATGCCTCAGCTTTTGAGCTACCCAAATCAAAGCACGACAAGTGCGTTCCAATAGAGAATATTTGGCCTCGTACGGAGTGAACTTCTTGCTGAGATAATAAATGGCTTGCTCCTTTCTTCCTGTTTCATCGTGCTACCCTAGAACATAGCCGAAATCTCTATCTAACACTGCAAGGTAGAGTAACAGAGGTCTACCTGGCTCAGGTGGTACCAAGACTGGTGGTGTTGACAGGTATGCCTTGATCTTTTCGAAAGCCTTTTGACAATATCGGTCCACTTTATTCCGACGTCCTTCTTCAGCATCTTGAAGATCGTCTCACAGATAACTGTAGACTATGCTATGAATCATCTGATGCAATTAAGTCTCCCTAAAAAACTCATCACATCTTTCTTGTTCCTTGGCGGTGGTAGTTCTTGAATGGATTTGACCTTTGATGAATCCAATTATATCCCTCGGCGGCTGACAATGAATCCTAGCAACTTTCCTGTAGGAACCCCGAATGCACATTTCGCGGGGTTCAGCTTTAGATTGTATTTTCGCAACCTTTTGAAGAACTTCCTCAAATCTTCCATGTGGTCAGTGGCTTTCCTAGACTTGATAATAATATCATCCACATATACCTCGATCTCCTTGTGAATCATGTCGTGGAAGATGGTGGTCATAGACCTCATGTAGGTGGCCCCTGCATTCTTCAGGCCGAATGGCATCATCTTGTAATAGTACACTCCCTACAGTGTAATGAAAGCCCTTTTCTCAGCATCTTCCTCATCCATCCAGATCTGATGATAACTAGTGAATCAATCCACGAATGATTGTAGTTCATGCTTGGCGCAATTGTCAGTCAGGATATGTATATTTGGCAAGTAAGTTGTCTTTCGGACTAGCCCGGTTGAGATCCCGATAGTCTACACAGAATCTGACCTTCCCATCCTTCTTTGGTACTGGAACAATGTTGGCTAACCATGTCGGGTACTCAACTACCCTGAGAACCTTGGCGTTGATCTGCTTGGTGACTTCTTCTTTGATTTTCAAACTCATGTTAGGTTTGAACTTCCTGAGCTTTTGTTTTACCGGTGGACACATTGGACTAGTTGGAAATTTGTGAGCCACAATAGACGTACTTAGACCAGTCATGTCGCCGTACGACCAGGCGAATATGTCCTCATACTTCTTTAGAAATTCTGTGTATTCTTTCTTTTCTGACGGCGACAAATGAATGCTGATTCGTGTTTCCTTGATGTTTTCTTAATCTCCCTGGTTAATGATTTCAGTCTCGTCCAGGTTGGATTTAGGTCTGTTCTCAAAATTCTCAACTTCTTTGACAATCTCGCCAGGTATGTCATCTTTTTCTAAATCCACGTCTGTTTGCTGCGTTGTCTCGTTGCATGTCACAGTCATCGGTTCATCAAGACATGTAATAGTAATGTTGTATAGGTAAAGTAATGAGAGAAAAAATGATAGCAATAAATATTGATTCATAAGAAAAATTTAAAAATGCTTTTGATAAATTGAATGATTGTTTTGAACATTGAAGATCTTATTTCAGGAATTAAAATGCGAAAAAGAAAATCATTTTGTAATAAAAAAACAATGAATAGCACTCGTTTTAGCCTTGCTACCCTGAGGCTCGTCGGGCTTTGGTTGTCCTGGCAGTCCAATTCTTGAGGTACATCCCTTTGCTCATAGCATGTATGGAAGGGTCTTCCTCCCCCTCCTCCTCGAGAATAACACAACAATCCATATCATTGTCCTCCAGAAACAAGTTCCTCATTGTTGCAAGTGCTTGTTCTTCGTCTGATCCATAAATAACGCCAGCATGTTGGAAGGTTTGCTCCAGATGCGGTATTGGTTGCTCCAAAGGGTAATAAGGACCGCACTATGGTGGCGACCAGTTTTTGAATTCTTCCCAAGTGTATTCGTATCCCAAACCGAAAGTGGTGTCGTGCTTCTTGAGTTTGATAGGTTTGGAGATCCACTGAAGGTTCTTGCCGAGCCCTTTACCTGGCTCGTGCCCTCGCCAACTCATCATGCTTATGATCTTTCTATCCCACCATTTGTCTTTGTCGATAGTGTTGACCCGTTCAATGTGGTGGTAAGTTTCTCCGCCTGGATTCCTTCTTCCTTCAATCACTGGGATAGTCTGGCGACTGTAAATAGGGTTGCTACCGTCACCATGAATAATCACCTCTTGGTGGTTCCACTCAAACTTCACTGCCTGATGTAACGTTGATGTTACGGCCCCAATAACATGGATCCAGGGTCGTCCCAATAACAGATTGTAGGACGCTGGCACATCTATCACTTGGAAGTCCACCTCAAACCAAGCTGGCCCCATTTGCAGGCATAGGATGATCTCACCAATGGTGGACCTCTGAGATCCATCGAAGGATTTCACGTTGATCGCTCCATCCTTTATCTCATGCAGCTCTTTACCCAATTTCTTGAGCGTTATCAGCGGACAGATGTTAAGACTGGATCCTCCATTGATCAGGATTCTGGTGATGAAATAATATTCGCATTGCACAGTGATGTGTAGTGCTTTGCTATGGCCCAACCCTTCAGGAGGCAGATCGTCCTCATGGAAAGTGATCTTGTGACTCTCCAACACTTGGCCCACCATATTAGCGATTTCTCCACTAGTGATGTTGTTTGGAATATAGGCTTCATTCAACACCTTCAATAAAGCATCCCTGTGCGTCTCGGAATTCTGCAGCAAAGAGAGGATGGATATTTGCGCTGTCATTTTGTTCAGATGGTCGATGACCGAATAATCCTTGGCCTGTAATTTCCTCCAAAGGTCGTCCGGACCTATCTCGATAATGGGAGGTCGATTGGAAGCCTGCCTGCTGGATTCAGCCAGATGTTCAGGGGTATAGACTCTACCAGTTCTTGTCATACCCTGCGCTGCAACAACTTCTTCAGTCTTGACTTTGCCTTTCCTTCTCGCCTCGGCTGTATAGTCCCATGGTATAGCATTTGTATAGAAGGGTGGCATGATCGACATCGCCACTGGAATTGGTGCGACTATCCTTACTTCAAGTGGAACATGTGCCTCGGGTGGCAAGACTGCAACCTCAAATGGTGCGGGTGCATTTGTCGGAGACACGAACTCAAATTCAATTGATGCTAGTGTCGTTGCAGGTGACGCTGCTTCAAAATCAAGAGGCATGGAAATATTTACCTCAGCATCCTCAGACGGTTGAATCTGGACTATGATTGGGTTGAGAGTGACTGCAGGTTTCTTTGGATCATCTCCTTCTGCAATCAATCCGATTGATCCCTCGAGGTCCCAATCATCTTCTATTTCAATCAAGTGGATGCCTCCACCCTTATGGTCTGGAAGAGGATTGTTGCGGACATTTGGAGCATATTCCTTTTCCACGATGACCTTACTGTCAATCAGGGATTGTATCTTGTCCTTCAAAGAGCGGCATTCATCGATGGTGTGCCCCTTCATGACGGAGTGGTATGCACATGACTTGTTTGGGTTGACCCATTGAGAAGGATTCTCAGGGGTTGCACCAGGGATGGGAGTAACATAATCATCAACTTTGAGCTTCTCATACAGCTGGTCGGTGGGTTCAGTGATGTCGGTATACTGTTTTGGAGGTCTGCGATCAAAATTAGGACGAGGTCTAGGGAAGTTTTGACGGGTAGAGGGTGATTGGTAATGAGATAGTTGGGAATTGTAAGTGTGGTAGACAGGAGCGGGTTGTAAGTATCTGGGTGAAGCAGGTTGATATGTAGGTGGTGAAGGTGATTGATGAGTTAGTGGTGGAGGTGATTGATAAGTGGGTGGTGGAGCCTTGTATGAGGGTGAGGGTGCTTGGTAATTTGGGGTTGGTTGATATGTGAGTGGAGGTGTTGGGTAAGTTTGGTATTTGAGTGGGGATTTGGTTCTTTTTGCAACCATCATGTCTTACGCGTCTCTTTTCTTAGACACACCACCAGACTGCAAAGCCTTGTTTGTTGCTTACGAGGCTTCAAAATTTGTGACCATACCGCTCTTGATACCTTCTTCAATCCGTTCACCTAATTTGATAATGTCGGAGAACTTGTGGTTCTCAATCATCATCAACCGTTCATAGTACTGCGGGTCCTGGGTCCGGACAAGGAACTTGTTTATCTGCTCCTCTTCTAAGGCGGGTCTGACCTTGGCAGCTTCAGACCTTCAACGAGTAGCGTACTCGCTAAATGTCTCTGTGGGATTCTTTTTCAAATTCTGAATATAGAACACGTCTGGTGCGTTCTCTGTGTTGAACCTGAATCTATCCATAAAGTCAGATTCCATGCTCACCCAATTCGACCACTTCTTGGGATCTTGGCTGATGTACCAAGACAACGCATCTCCTTTCAAGCTCCTCATGAACAAATTCATGTGGATCTTTTCATCCTTCCCTACTCCAACCAACTTGTCATAATAAGTTCTCAGATGGACCCTTGGATCACCTGTACCATCAGACATTTCAAACTTAGGAGGTTTGTATCCCTCGGGCAGTTCGACAGCGGGCTGTATGTAGAGGTCTTCATAGTTCAACCCTTCGAATCCCTTGATTCCCTCGACGCCTTGAACCTAGCTGGTCAGCTTCCTAAGTTCCTCGGCCAAGTTCTTTATAAGCAGGTCCTTTTCGTCAGACTCAAGTGTGTATGTGATAGGGGAGTGGAGTGTGGCATGGTCTCCACGTAGATGGGATTTTAATGGTGGCCTAGCGCATGAGTGTGGAAATGGTCATTTGTGGAGTTATGAGGTTCTGGGATAAGCAGTGGAGTGTTGTTTGGAGTATGGCAGGCATTGAATTATACTGGAAGAGTTTGGTTCTTTGGTGGGGTGGTGTGATGATGAGTTGCGGGATGATTTTGCTGCTTTGGGATGTTTTGAGGAGGTGTAGGATTCTGGATGTTGACGTATGGGACATTGATAGGATTCTTGATCAAGCTCTTCTTGAAACATTGACAACTTCCGTTCCAATTGCGACACAGTTTCATTCTAAATCCAAATACCCTGGCCATCAGTGGCCTCTACCCGTTCAACCACATTCTCATTTCTGTTGTTTCCTGAATCTTCCATTTTCTTTTTGCCTTTGTTCTTGCCTTTGGGAGGACTAAGAGGTGGGGAGGGTGGAGGGCCCCTGGATCTTGTAAGATAGAATGATGAGGCCAGAGTGCACGAACTAACCTTTGGGGAGGCGAATAAATAAATAAAGAAAGAGGAAAACAAAAGCAAAAGGTAGCCAAGTCAGTGAGGATTATGAAAAGTATTGCGGTATTTAAACACATAGAGCGGGAATGTAAAGCGCGTCCTAATTTGGGGACCTCTTTTGTGCCCGAGGTAGGCCTAGAGACGAATTGATTTGGAGAACTCAAGATGCTAAATGACTCATTTTATTGATAAGAAAATAGACGAATCCTAAAACGACACTAAATAAACAGGAAGTAAAGGTCACTAATGGCCATTGGCCTTATTAAATTGATAAAGTAAAAGAAAGAAATTCCTATCTACTTGGTCCCAGAAGGACCTTCCCCAAACTCGACATTCTTGCTTCCCTCATACCATTTCCCCAGCTCGTGAAGTCCCAACAATAGGTATGCTCTGGCTAGATGTCCTCCTTCGGTCCTTTCGGCCTTTTGACGGTCTTCAACCATTTTGAGAAATTTTTCCTCCAGCTCCACTATGCCTCGCTCCAAATACCCTAACCTTTTGTTGGTGCTGATAGCCATATCTTTCCATTCCTCGATCAGTTTCTTGCTACACTCATGTATTTCGCGTGCTCATCCTCACACTCACGGATCCTCTTGCGCAACTGGTTGTTTTTGACTTGTGCATCGGCCTTTTCATCTATAACCCTGTGGCCCTGAACGAACCCTGGCTCGCTCAGACCACCCCAATTTTCTGCCAATCAACCAGGATAGAAAGGGGTACAAACGGCATGATATCTTTTTGGCTCGATGGTGTCCTTCTCCATTACAATCTTGTAGTGCCACATGTGCTGGGCTTGGCACTTGTGAGGACTATCGTCATTTTGGAAGTCAGCTCGAAGATGGCTCATCTTGTCGACCCTGGGTATGACTTGCTTCCTACCCGCTTGCCTCATAACTCGAAGAGGGACGTAAGGGTATGTTCCTCTTAGACCAATTAGTATTAGGAATGGTGCATATCTGGAACGGGCGATGAACTCCTCTGTCGAAACCCACTCGAACATCCACTAAACCTGTTCTTCAGTCAGATTATCAAAGAGCTCGACCCATCCTTTGGCGTTCTCAGGCTGAGCAAACATGTCAGGGATATAATTCATTCGCTTTGGATGGTGGAAAGCGATGTGGTAATCCCAAACTCTTCGATGAATTTCTTGTCGGTATTCGCCCTTTTGTAGATGTTCCATGAGCCAAAGCTGAAGTAGTAGATTGCAGCGTTCGAAGTGTCTTGCCCCTCGTTGACACTTTTCTAGGGCTCGATATATGTCTGCAATGATCATGGGCACAATGCTGAAGTTTTCCCCACCAATTCCTTCCATTAGTGTCTTGGTTACCATGGCCAGTCTAGTGTGGATTCTTTCCTTCTTTATTGGAAACACAATCAGACCCAAGAAGCAAAACATGAAGACGAATACTCTACGATGGATGTGTCCCAAGGATGTGACGGCAAACTCGTCGTGGTAGGTATGGTATGATTTGCGATGACCGTACCTTTAGTACAAGTAGTCAAAAGGGATGTATGACTTGTTTAAGCATACCAGTTCTGCATTCTTCTTCAGATCCATCATTTTGAGGAAACCTTTGCCTGTGCGGTTCTCAGGTATTAGCAACCCTGGGGTTTCCCATACTAGGCCAGTCAGTCCTCCTATTGACTCCAACAAAGGTGTCATTTCAATGTCCCCAAAGAGGAACACGAACCTTTCACAATCCCAGAACAGGGTAGCTACCTCTATTATCATGGTGTTAGGCTGGATTTCTAGGAGAGATGGTAGATTGCCCAAGTATTTTCTGACGAGAGTTTTGTCACTAGAATGTAAATCTTCCCACCAACTTAGCAATCTTTGATGGATATTGGAGACCATGCCGAATCTGGGGACTTCGTGCCTCATTTTTCTGCAAGGCAAACAAGGTTAGGCCCTTACCCCCACCAGACTCGACTATTTAACATCAACAATTAGCATAAAGCATTTAGTTCTCCAAATAAATACATAGAACGTGATGATGTCCGTTTGGGTTTAGAGAAACCCAGTGGACTTTTGGATAAGGCAATCTTAAAAGCTATCGTGCGAACCGCACTTTAGGCTAGGTTTGACCATGATGCATGAAACAACACNTTTTGAAGAAAAAAAATAAATGCTTAAAGAAATAGACAAGTAATTGCACATAAGGGAAATGGGAAGAGGTACAAATTCACAAAGCAATTTCAAAATGGTAAAAGCCTGAAAGTCCCCAGCAGAGTCGCCATGCTGTCGCGCCCTCTCTTTCCTCACGGAGATCGGGTTTATGACATTCGGTTGGGACAACTCTTTCCTTTTGGAAAAGGGGTTTGTGTTTTTGAGAGTCGCCACCTAATGATTTTTAAAGGTGCGTAAGGACACCAATGGGGTTCATTTAAAACTACGTTGTGAACCAGAGATAGGGTAAGGTCTTGAAATTATCCTAAGGGGAAGGTGTTAGGCACCCCTCAGGATCCACAAGTGTGGTTCCCGGCCAAACAACTTTTGTGAATTTGTACGGCTTAGCAAACAAACAAATAAAGGCTCAAATAAGAGGGGATTTAAGTCTTAAGCATGCTGATGTTTGAAAATGGTAAAGAATGTTAGATTTTGAAAGGATTACGATCTAAGCATATAAAGGGTATCCTAGGTTTATAATAATATGTATCACGTCAGTACAATACCTGGTAATCACTCCTCAAAGAGGGGCTACACGTGGTATTAGCGTATCGATCATCATATCCATATCTACTCACCCCGTAAAGGTAATAAGAGCGGGTGTTGGTCAACGACCTCTATTGCTTGTTGTTACCCGTCCCTTCCTATCAGTCCCAGAGGAATTTAGGACTTCTATCCTATAAGGGAGGTGCTAGGCAGACCCTCAGGTTTAAAGGCAAAACACTAAGCGACAAACAAGAAACATATAGGACTGCAATTAAGGGGGATAAACATACATACAGGAAAAGGCTCAAGTACCTCCACACATAGTACACATAAACAACATGACTCATACACAGTTAAGGTCCAGATGCAGGTTCAGATCCTAAGCATGGTATCTAAGTGATAACACAAAGACAGATTTATTGCATAATTCAGAAAGGAAGTCTTAATCAGGCTTGCCTGTTGGTTTTAAACATGCTGACAGTTGAACACTAATCACAAGGGACAACTCTGGTTTTATTTCTTTATGGCTGATTACCTAAGACTTGCCTAGGCGTGTAGCAGTTGTACAACTTTGTTAAAAGGGTTTCAGATTACCAATCCTAATAACATGTGATTCTAAGTGTGTACAAAGGACTGATTGACAGTTTATCTAGAACATGGGATTGTTTCACACATGTATATTTAAATTAGGTGTAGTTAAATGAGTACGATCCTATAACATGATGTCTAATGCAGAATGATGCATATGCAGTTTGTAACGACCCGACCGGTCATTTTGAGCTCTAGCGCGTCGTTTAGCAGTTTGAGGTCATGAACAACTTTATTTCAAGTATTATGACTTGTAGGTGTGGTCGGAACTGAATTTCAAGAAGTTTGGAGTCAATTTAGGAAGAAAATTCTCAATTCGGAAGCCTTAAGTCCGAAGAATCAACTAAGATTTGAATTTTGAGTAAACGACCTCCGAATCAGGATTTGAAGGTTCCAGCAGGTTTGTATGATCATTTCAGACTTGGGCGTATGTCCGGATCGGGCTTTAGATAACCCGGGAGCATTTCGGCGCATATTATGGAAGATAGCATTTTAGAAGAATTTCATAAATTTGGGCTGTAAGGCATTTCAATGTTATAGATGTCTGTTTGGGATTCTGAGTTTGGGAATATCTTCGCATGGTGATTCTCGAGTTGGAGGCGTGATCGAAAGTGAATTCGGATGTCCGTAGGTCATTTTGAAGTCATTTGGCTAAAGATAGA